>CM040910.1:10525431-10810431 GCA_023029165.1 Gobiocypris rarus | reverse complement strand
GCTCATTATGTTGGTATTTTGTTTTCTCAAGTGTAAATCACAACATTATTCATGATCGTTCACCTCTTTGCATACAGGCTTTGTAAAGAAAAAGTGTCTTACAAACTATCAATCAATATATTGTTTAAGTGAATGAGTAATCACAGTGAATATCACATCAGTTTGAAGCAAAAATTCTAGTCAACAACACCCATTAGTCAAAAATTGTGTGGACAAATATCCATTGCGTGTTTTGTGGGCTTAAATTTGGAATTTAAATTTTCTTCAAATTTTTTCAAAAACCATGCATAAACGTTATTCTTGCAAAAATACAAACATGTTGCTAACATATTATGGTAGCCCAGTTTGTGCAGAATACAGTGTAATGACACTTTTACCATTAATATGTTTATAAGCAACTGGAAAAAGCAAAAAACTGTGCAGTCCTCTAGAGGCTAAAGAAAACCATTTACCTCAGTGCCTCCAGCTTACAGCTTTTTAGTCCATCAGAAAGAAGCTTCACTCCAGAATCCTGCAGGTCATTGTTACTCAGGTCCAACTCTTTCAGAACAGAGTTTGAGGATTGTAAAACTGATGACAAACTCTCACAAGATGGAGCAGTGAGCTTACATGTGGAAAATCTGAACAAGAAAAACAGTAATTGCATACTGAATAAATTCAGCAGTGTGATTTTTAGTAATTAACTTTAAGGTAAAATCACAAAAAATATGTGTAACTCAAACCTCAGTATCTCCAGCTGACAGTTTGGACTCTTCAGTCCATCAGAAATAAATTTCACTCCTGAATCCTGCAGGTCATTGTTACTCAGATCCAGCTTTCTCAGGACAGAGTTTAAGGATTGTAAAACTGATGACAAACTCTCACAAGACAGAGCAGTGAGCTTACATATGGAAAATCTGAACAAGAAAAACAGTAATTGCATACCGAATATATTTAGCAGTTTGATTTTTTAACAATTAACTTTAAGAGAAAAAAACATTAAAAGTATTTGTAACTCAAACCTCAGTATCTCCAGCTGACAGTTTGGACTCTTCAGTCCATCAGAGAGCAGCTTCAATCCAGAATCCTGTAGGTCATTGTTACGCAGGTCCAGCTCTTTCAGGACACAGTTTGATGATTGTAGAGTTGAAGACAGATGTTGACAGGACTGAGCAGTGAGATTACATCCACATAGCCTGTGTAGAAAGCAGAACAAACAGTGATATCAATGTGTTTATTAGGTAGGTTTATAATCTGGGGCCTGATGTATAAACGCTGCACAAAAAAATGAATTGAAATGTGAGTATGCAATTTTCCATGCACAGATCGGGATTTATTAAAAGCAAACTAGCCGTAAATATGTGTGCACCTTGCGGACAATCTAGACTGTGCGTATGCACTCTTTTACTGGAGTGAGTTAAACAATTTAAAGTAAACTGAAGGATTAAAACTCTGTTTTACATCTTATATACACATTTAGATTAAATGTGCAACACTCATTAATGGAGTTAAGCATTGAAATAGCATGAAATCATTCTCCAAAAGTTACAATTTATTTTATGTAGCACCCCCTATGCCCTGACTCTGACCATGCACTAATGCTATCCTCCCCCTATTTAAGCTAGGCAATGTCATTGTATAATGACTTCAATTAACACAATGTGGTAGGTATAACAAAAGTAACCTTTAGGTTTATTTATACACAGTAAATAAAATAAAATAAACAAATAAACAAACAAATCTCTCAATCTCAAATGTTCAATAAACTTCAAAATTAAACCAAACACTAGTATTGTCTTTCTTTCCCTTGAAGAACAATATGCAATACATTCAAATAACCACTTCACGTTCACCATTTTAGTTTTGGTGATTTAAACCACCAAATAATAAACAAATAAAAGGACAAAACTTAACTGATGAATCAACTAAAATATTAAATATTAAATAAAATATTAAACAATACCTTTTGTATTCTAATCTATTCCAGAGATATCAAAATCACTCTGGGATTTAGAATTCGATCTGGGTTTTTGTTGATCCAGAATCATCATCAAATTAGACGAAAAAAATGTTAATGCAGTCCAGTGTACCTGAATGTCCATTTATCCGTCGTATTTCTGTACTAATGACTGAACTCAGCTTGTCTGGCTATCACCAGACCAAGCTCAATTTAAGATTGAACATTGCTCTGGGGAGTCTGCTCTGTATTTTCTACTGCACAAGAGGAGTGTTAAATGAGCATTATTTGAATAACTCTGTACGCAATTGGAAAGTCCTCCAACTAATCAGACCACAAGAGGCGTGATCAACAGGCATGACCCATCACTTCTCTATCTGTCATTGTGTTAAACCCGCCAATAGTGCACCAGTTGGATAAGCCAGTCTGTGATTGGTTCCCGCAAAAGTGTAACAGAAGCAGTAGAAATGAATGTACAGGTTTCCAGACTGAGTTGCCGGGTGAAATGAAATCGCTGGCAGATCAGGCTGGGTTTACCCAGTCTAGAACTCAGCATTACCAAAGAAAACCTCTTGTGCTCTTGTGCATAGTAAAGTGCATACACTTTAATAAATGTCATTAAACTGTCAGATATCAAGAAATGTAAGTTAACAACTTATACAGCGTGTATATTAACATTTCTTGTCCGCAATCGAAGCAACACTTTCATGTGTCCCTCTCCCTTCCTCTCACTCTCATCCAATCAGAATCTTACTCCCACCCATCAAGGCAGGAACAAATTAAATGACAACCTATCAAAAACAAATAATACAAATATGCTAATTTACAGAATCCTATGGGTGACATCACTGACACAACATCCTTTTTTTTTTTACAGTCTATGATGGTATCACGATGTGGATGGGAACGTGCATGGAAATAATATGCAGATTACGTTATGCATAGTAAAACTAGGCATGGTAAGCTCCATACGTGGTTATTTCAGGGTTGAAGTCAGGGTGGAGATGCATGTACACAATCTTCTGCTGTTATATAAAAGGAATTTTGCGCAGGTTCTGGCATACGCATGGTTTTATAAATCTGAAAAATCTAGCACATGAGCAATTGCACACTTTTAGGATGAAATCTACGGAAACTTTTATACGAGGCCCCTGGACTGTATGTTTGTGCTAAATACGATGTAATCAGGCTTTAGAGATTAAAATGTTATGCGGAACATAAATTAGCACAAAAAAACGTTGAGGTCAACTCCTAAGGGGTTAAGTTCATAGCTCATTTATTCATTTGTGAGCTGATACAGTTGAACTCACTGACTTAATGATCACAGCGGTTAAGTTATGAACAAACTAAATTTGTCCTACTAAAATAAGGCAAGAACCCAGAGTAATATGATCCTCAGAGCAGGGTGTATTGAGGATTTGCTGCGGAAATGTTTTTAATTTCATTGGAAATAATTGGAATTGGAAAAGTTGGTGTGAGTCTTCACTTGCCTCATGATTCAATTTGACGTTTCATAGGGTAAGACCTCATTTATAAAGTGATTCATGATACATCTTATGCTTCATTTTTATTTTCATTATTGTAACGAGGTTCGTTGTTGTGGGAAGGAAGGAGGCGGGAACCAGCGAACGTTCAACACATTTTAATTTCAAAATAAATAAACAAAACAAAAGTAAACCGCGGGCAGCACCTCACGGCCGACTGCCCGCAAACACACACACATAATAAAACGTGGGCAGCCCCTCACGGACGACTGCCCACCGACACAACCAAACGTAAACAAAACATAACATAAAATCCAGGCCTGGTCCTCTCTCCTCTTCCGCTGCCTTAGTTCCTCCTTTTATGCTCCCGTCACTCGGCCGCGAGACGAGACCGGTGTGACGCGCAGCTGGCACTCATTATCACTCGTCACCGGTCCGCTCTCGCGGTCCCTCGCCCCGCTGCTTGCCACAATTATATTTTGTTTTAATAATTATAAATACTATATTAATAATAACAATATAGTTATTTTTATTATTGTATCTCTATTGTGCATGGCCGCATGGGAATTAATTATGGTGTAGAGCAGAATGAGTGGTTTCAATTAATTATTATCGAAGTCTAGCTTTCGCTTTTAAATTAGCGGCAATTCAGACGTAGAAATTGCTTGAATGGTGGGTTCATTATTATTAAAAAATAAAAATACAACAACTAGAAAAACAAAACTAATCCTATGCAGGTTCCCTATTAGCATTGGGTTTAAATCCAAAATATTGCAAAATAGGTGCTTTAAAATTTTGCTTTGAAACCAAATCTTCTGCCATCATCTTGACAGTCAAGAGTGAGGCGAAATGGGTGTAGCAAGGTCTGACTCACGCTGCACTGAACAGACGCTTTCAGTTTTTTATTGTAGTGTCTGTTCTATCTAACTGGTAACACTGGTAACATACACTGTTGCAGCAAGTCTAATCTCACTCTGCGTTTGGAGCTAACGTTTGAGTGCAATACGCCACTAAACTAAATTTGGGGCGTCTTTCTGTGCACACTCTTTGGCAGTGTGTCAGTCAGAGCAAGTAATGTATTAAGATATTTTCTGTGGCTTATTGTGCTTAACTCACTTTAACATCAAGCATGTCCCACACTTTATTTTCTCATTTATGCATGTTCTTTTTGTGAAAACCGAGCTTGTCTGACTGTGTGCCTGGAGAAAGCACCACTGATATATTCATACCACGAAATAAACTGAGGAAAACATCTGCCAGTCAGTTATGAAAATTATATTCATCCACATATTTGAACACAGTAAATGAGTGAAAGCCAAACCTCAGTATGTTTAGTTGACAGTGTGAACTCTTCAGTCCATCAAAGAGCAGCTTCACTCCTGAATCATTCAGATGATTGCTACTCAAGTCTAACTCTCTCAGATGGGAATTTGATGATTGTAGAGCTGAAGATACAGTTTCGCAGCATGTTTCATCAAGACCACAGCTGTCAAATCTGCCAAAAAATTTACCAAAATTATTTTCTAATATTGTGTTTTGCAATAACACATTATACCCACAGACAGCCAGATATTACAAACAGTATTTTGACATTCAGTTGTTTAGCGATGTAGAATAAAACCTTTGCTTAAACAGTGATCAGTGAAATTACTCACTTGGCTTTTCTGCAACATCTCACAGCTGGAATGAGTTTTTTGTAGCCGGCTTGTGATGACGTGAACCTCTTTGGGTTGAACTCGTCCAGCACCTTCTCTGACATCAGCAGTACATAGGTTAGCACTGTGCACATTGAAGATGAGAGTTCTCTTCCTGGATGTGCATGTGAACTGAGGTATCTCTGGATTTCCTCATATATTGAATGATCCTTGAGCTCAAGTAAGCAGTAGAATAGGTTGACTGAAGCTTCCTCTGAGATGTCTTTTTTTTGTAATTGTTTAATGTGTGCACTTATTTTTCTGATGCTCACACTGGTGTCTTTAGTCTTTGTGAGCAGGCATTGGAGCAGATTTTGACTGGATTCCAGTGAAATTCCCATCAGAAACCGCAGGAACAGGTCCAGATGTCCTCTTTGACTCTGCATTGCTTTATCAGTGGCCCTCTTTGTTAAGTCATGAAATGAAACATTTCTAAAGAAGAACTGAAGCTTTTGTATGGCTGTAGTTTGTGAATTGTTAAAGAAAAACTGAAGCTCCTGCATGTCCTTGTTCAGGTAGCAGAGGAACACATACACTGCAGCGAGGAACTCTTGAACACTCAGATGCAAAAAGCAGAAGACCTTTGTTACATGAAGTCCATCTTGCTTCTTAAAGATCTCAGCAATCATTCCTGTGAACTCAGTGTCTTTACTCACATCAATACCACACGCTTTCAGATCTTTCTCATAGAACACAATGTTTTCCTTCTTCAGCTGTTCAAATGCTAGTTTGGCTAACTTCAAAATCATTTCACTATTTGATTGCAAGTTTTTTGCACATTCTCTTTCATCTTGTTCGTTGTACTTCTGGTTCTTCATGTCCATCTGTATCAGTAGAAAGTGGATGTACATTTCAGTGAGTGTTGTGCTGATGTTCTCTGTATTATTTGTGATATCCTTGAGAATATTCTGAAGTACTGTAGCTGTGATCCAGCAGAACACAGGAATGTGGCACATGATGTAGAGACTACGAGATGTTTTAATGTGTGAGATGATTCTGGAGGCCTGAATCTCATCTGTGAATCTCTTTCTAAAGTACTCCTCCTTCTGTTGGTCAGTGAATCCTCGCACCTCTGTGAACAAACCCACATACTGAGAAGGGATCTGATTGGCTGCTGCTGGTCGTGAGGTCACCCAAACGAGAGCTGATGGAAGGAGCTTCCCTTTAACCAGACTTGTGAACAGCACGTCTACAGATGATCTTTTCTCAGCAGTGTTCAATGTTCTGCTTTTAAAATTCAAAGGCAGATGACTCTCATCAAGTCCATCAAATATAAATGCTAGTTTGCATTTTTTATATAACTTTGATTTCTCCAGGTCCTCAAGTTCAGGATAAAATTCCAGCAGAAACTCATGGAGGCTGAAATCTTCATTTGTCATTAAGTTAATCTCTCGAAATGGAAGCAGAAACACACAGTCTATATCCTGATTGGCTGTTTCTTCTGCCCAGTCCAGGATGAATTTGTGTACAGATACAGTTTTTCCGATGCCAGCGACTCCCTTGGTCAGCACAATCTTTTCTTCATTTTTCCCCCTTAATAATGTAAATATATCATTGCATTTGATTGATTTGTCCTGTGTTGGTTTGTTCTGGAAAGCATCATCAATCTTCAGAATCTCATGTTCCTGATTGACATCTTTCATATCTCCCTCTGTGATGAACAGTTCTGTGTAAATAGCCTTGAGATGCACTTCATTCTCTTTCTTGCACTCAAAAATACGCTCTGCTTTCTTCTTCATGTTGGTTTTGTGAGTTTCCAAGAATTTTTTCAGAATTAAATAATCTGTTATAAAAGATTGGTGTACGTAAATAAAACATTTTATTTTAAAAAGAAATATTACAAAGCTTTCACATCAGCATGATCTGATCATCTGAAAATTCATTCAACATATTGCAATTAAATTACTGTTGAAAGTATTACAGCCCCAAGGCATCATATCTTCCATTTAATTCACTACATATTGATAAATATATTACACTCATGGAAGGGAATACTCTTAAGCATTTAAATGAAAAAATTGTCATCTAGGCATCCATGTATATTTTTGTACTGCCTAATTTGTGAACTCAATACAGAGGACAGGGTTTG
Source organism: Gobiocypris rarus (assembly GCA_023029165.1). Classification (NCBI taxonomy): domain Eukaryota; kingdom Metazoa; phylum Chordata; class Actinopteri; order Cypriniformes; family Gobionidae; genus Gobiocypris; species Gobiocypris rarus. The sequence goes on along the minus strand of CM040910.1, from coordinate 10,803,228 downwards.
AGGAACAACTGGAAACCACCCACACATTTTTGAAAGTGACTTGTGCTCAACAAGGCTGCATTTATTTATTAAAAATACCATAAACACATTAATATTGTTAAATATTTCAATTAAATTTATATATTTTTGTATTTGAATATTTTAACATTTATATTGAATTCCTGTGATGCCAAAGTTTAATCTTCAGCATTGTTATTAGTTTTTAGTATCGCTTTTGTTACAGAGTCACTCACGCCCTCCACTCAATCACCTACACCTGCTCGTTCACCAGAGTTCTGATCATCCACACCTGATCCTCATCACTATCACAGTATATCAAGCCTCCACTCACACTGCTTGCTTTAACAACACACTGACCTATCAAGCTCATACCTGTGATCCTGTCTATGTTTAATCCCTCATATTCTGTCCATGAACTACCATCCTGGAAACCTGGTTACCAGTTGTACTCATTTTGTCTATCCGTCAGCTAAGTTGAAGATCATCCATTCTCTGCTAACTCATCTCCTGTTGTGTTTACGTGTATTAGCTCTGTCAATAAACTTTTACCTATATTCACATCCACTGTCTGTTCCCTTCTGTTTCTTGACAGCATGATCCTTCAGAAAAAAAATATAATATGCAAATGTTGGGAACAGTTTCTCTGCCTAATATTTTTGAGGAAACTTTTTTGTTGTTGTTGTTTATTTTATGTTTTTTGGATTTTTTGATAAATATACGTACTCCCAAAAAGTAACTCTCAGACATTGAAATATTGTGATTAATATATAGAACTAGCTCTACTAACAGTTTTTCTCATTTGCGAAGACATATAAATGAAACTAGGATCCACTTAATCTTCATCACCACATTCTTAGCACAGCAGAAGTCTTCTCTTGCAAATGCCTTAACAGTTTTTCATTTGTTTCACACATTTTTCAAACCCTTTGTCAAAACAGTTACCACAGATCTAATTGAAAGACCCCAAACTATATTCACTCTGTTTAACAAAAGGAAAACATCTATTCACAGCTGATAGAAAGTACTTGCATAATTATGTATATCTAATGCCCCTGTGTGAAACTCGTTTGCACAACTCTTCAATCAGCAATATGTTCTTATCCATCCGTAACCCCTCCTGTTTGAACTCCGAGTCACAGCACCAATGTAACCCCTCCAGTTTGAACCGCACGCTCCAAGCAGGACTCGAACCCTGGTCCGCTGGCATGAGAGTCGGACGCTTTAACAAGGAGGCTAAAGGCTGCAACCTATAGCGTCAGTTGCTGAGCGTCTCTTGAGGACAGAGGAGTTAGGTTTACTTGCACAGTGACTACCGTTACACTCACCCCCTTAAACCTCACTCCCACCTGGGTCACGGCACCAATGTAACCCCTCCTGTTCGAACCGCCCCGCTCCAAGTGGGACTCGAACCCCGGTCCGCCGGCATGAGAGTCAGACACTCTAACAAGGAGACTAAAGGCTGCAACCTCTAGCATCAGTCGTTAGAGCGTCTCTTGAGATCAGAGGAGTGAGGTTTACCCGCACAGCGACTACTAGCTGGCTTCGTTACACATCCATAAAAGATGCCACCTCTGTGTTACTACTTGCAAACATGGATCAAAGAGGCCAAAGGCATGGAAGGAGAGTAAGAGGGCTGGCAGAGGGATCAGAGGAAGAGGAGTTTGCATGCGTGGTTAAAGGAGCCAAAGCAAAAGGACACAATCAAGCTTACGTTTCAAATGAATTTTGAGCAACTATTATTGACCATGTCATCTATCATGGCTTGTCCTTTAGAGAGGCTGGACATCCAGGCAGCAGTAATTGCAGATCTTGAAGCATTTAGAAATATAAACAGTGTGAGTTTGGCAACTATTGACCGAGTCCTTAAACGTAACCATGTGAAAAGGAAGTAGCTGTACAGAGTTCCATTCCAAAGAAACTGACATCGTAAAGGAGGCAAGATTCTAGTATGTGCAGGTACAGTTTTATTGTAATGCCTTGGTTTACCATACAGTTACATGAGACTGAAATTATTTGCTTTATAAATGTGCTTTTTCATAGAGAATAATAGAGCTTGAAGCTGAAGGGGCACAAGTTCATTTATGTGGATTAAGCCAGTTTTAACCTCTGTAAAGTGAGGAGACGTGGGAGGAACAACATTAGGCAGAGGGCCACTGTTACAGTGCCAGGTCAGAGGGGCAACAATATCACCATGTGTGCTGCAATTTCAAATGATTGTGTCCTTTGCCACATACCAACTATCACCCCATACAATACAGAACACCTCATCACATTTCTTGATGCACTGAATGGAAGACTGGTTCCACCTGAAGAGAGAGGGGTGTTGAGGCCTGGAATGACTCTGTATGTCGTAATTTGGGACAATGTTGCCTTCCACCACTCTCGTCTTGTGAATGAATGGTTTGCAGCACAGCCTCATATGATGATACAATTCTTCCCTGCATACTCTCCTTTTTTTGAACCCAATTGAGAAGTTCTTCTCTGCTTGGAGATGGAACGTGTATGATCACCGGTCATATGAGCAGATGTCCCTCCTGGAGGCAATAAGTGCTGGTTGCTTGGCAACGGGTGCAGAGGACTGCCAGGGATGGATACACCATGCATGGTGGTATTTTCATTGCTGCATTGCAAGGGAAAACATTCAATGCGATGTTGATGAGAACCTGTGGCATGATCGTCAGGAGCGAATTGAATAAATGTGAAGTTCTGAGTATCTAAACATTATATTTTATTTAAGATATTTCCACCCATAAATTTCCTTTGGTTGCTTTTTTCTTTCCAGCATTTGAGTTAAGGTATCATATTGATAGCTGTATTTTGTATTTTGTTGTTGTTTTTTGTGTAATGATTGATTGAAAGAATAAATAGATTTGACCACAAGGTGTTTGATGGAAATATTAGCTTATGTTGCATGTTTTTAATGTTTTGTAAATGTTAGAGCATTTTGCAAACAAACTTATCTTTGATATTGGGAGACAGGCTAATGTCGCCTAATTTGCACGAATTAGGGTGCTCAGATTTACATTCACTTTATTCACGATCGCATGCACAGAAAGCATGTATACCGAGCAGCGGTGCTGAGCGCTCTTTCTACAAGATAAGACATTTATCAGACACTATCAGGCTCTGTTGTGCACAAATCTTTCACCATGGTCCTGTCAATCAACCTTATCTTACTCTCGTCACGTGTTCAGTGAACTGCAGCTTGCAAAAGGCAGTTGCACACAGTGCAGTGCAGAGCAGAGCAAACGTTTACAGTTTACAATTGAATCGATCGGTATCAAACTGATTTAAATGGTTTTTATTTCTATAATAAAGCAAAATGACAGTGATGAATATAATGTAAACATAGCGGTGGCATATTTTATGCTAATTTCACCTTGACGATACATCATGGTGCACAGGACAACTTTTCGCTCAACAAGAAATCGTCACATATTAATCTTGTGACACAAGATCTTGTCACACCCCTTCATTGCAGAGTTTTATTTAGCATAATCTGCTGATCTCATACCTCAGCCTTGCTGCACCCCCCTTTTCATAACTCTGCACCCCCCAGTTTGGGAGCCACTGATGTAAGGTTTATTGGTCATTGCCAGGCACATCTGGTGGTTGACACTACGTATGTGGACATTCATAGACTCTGCCTTTTATGTGTACACAGACATTTAAGATGAAACAAACATATTTTCTGTAAATTAGGCCCCTGGACTGGTGTCCAAATTCAAAATACATCCGAGCTGTTTAAATCACTTCGGAAAATCTTTAAACACACTAGTTCAGACTGCACAGACTGACACTGAGCAATCACCAGGTCACGTTCTTGCCGATGACAAACGGTGAATGAATATGTTCAGTCGGTGAAAATAAACAGAACAACACTAACAGATGCCTAACAGAACAAAATCTGGAACTCATGTCTATTGGTGTCAACACTGTTAAGACTGTACCTTGCTCTTCTGTGATTTTCTCTGCTGTCTCTGGGATTGTTTGTGGCTCTGCCAAAAAATTAGAAAAATATAGTTACACAAAAATACTGAAGCTAAAACATGCCTGCCTATTAACAATTTGACCATAAAACAACTGTGAGGGCCTCATACAGCCCTCCCTTTAAGTCACCATTCACTTCATGAGTGAAGTATAAGTGAAGAAATGTCACATACCCTCTGTTGTATTTTTTTCATAAGTGCTAGGGTTTTCACCCGTTAAGTGAAATTCGGATTTGTCCTGTATTTTGCATAGGCCCACACATAGTTCAATAAACATAAGGATTTTGCAGTGTGGAGAACACTAATAGCAAATATCATCATCATCATCCACTTATCTGGGGCCACGTCACGGGGGCAACAGTCTAATTAGACACGCCAAGACTTCCGGGGGAATACTGAGGTGTTCCCAGGCCAGCCAGGAGACATAATCCCTCCAGCGTGTCCTAGGTGCCAGAGCCACCTCAGCTGGCTCCTCTCGATGTGGAGGAGCAACGGTTCTACTCTGAACCCCTCCCGAGTGACCAAGCTTCTCTCCATATCTCTAAGGGATCACTCAGCCTGTATGTAGGATCTTGTCATGTCAGTCATAACCCAAAACTCATGACCATAGATGAGAGTAGGAACATAGATCGACCTGTAAATCCTTCTTCACCATGACAGACCGGTTCATCAACCGCATTACTGCAGAAGCTGCACAGATCCATCTGTCGATCTCTTGTTCCATCCTTCCCTCACTCGTGAACAAGACCCCAAGATACTTGAACTCCTCTACTTGAGGCAGGAACTCTCCGCCAACCTGAAGAGGGCAAGCCACCCTTTTTTGACTGAGAACCATGGCCTCAGACTTAGAGGTGCTGATTCTTATCCCAGCCGCTTCACAACCATCCCAGTGCATGCTGAAGGTCCTGGTCTGAAGAGACCAACATTATCTGCGAAAAGAAGAGACAAAATGACTGGGACGAAAACCACCTTGTTCCCCCTGAATCTGAGGTTCCACTATTGGCCAATTTATCCACTCCAGTACCCTGGCATAGACTTTTCCAGGGAGGCTGAGAAGTGTGATCGCCCTTTAGTTGGAACACACCCTCCGGTCGACCTCTTGAAAAGAGGGACCCCTACCCCGGTCTGCCAGTCCAAAGGTACTGAGCCTAACTGCCACGCGATGGTGCAGAGCCGTGTCAGCCAAGACAGTCTCACAACATCCAGAGACTTGAGGTACTCAGGGCAGATATTATCCACCACCGGTGCCTTGCCACAGAGGAGCTGTTTAACTACCTCGGTGACTTCAGCTTGGTTGACGGATGAGTCCACCTCCGAGCCTTCAGCCTCTGCTTCCTCAATGGAAGACGCGACGGAGGGATTGAGGAGATCCTCGAAGTATTCCTTCCACTGACCAACGATATCCCCAGTTGAGGTCAACAGCTGCCCACCTCCACTGTGAACAGTGTTGGTAGGGCACTGCTTCCCCCTCCTGAGGCATCGAATGGTTTGCCAGAATCTCTTCAAGGCTAACCAAAAGTCTTTCTCCATGGCCTCACCGAACTCCTCCCAGGCCTGATATTATGATTGATGGCATCCTTTACTTCCAGTCTCCACCACCGGGTTAAGGGATTTCCACCGCGACAGGCACCAGAGACCTTTTGGCCACAGCTCCGAGCTCAGACTCAATATATCCACTCAGACTCAATATATCCAGACTCCCTCGGGATCTGGGCGAAGCTCCACCGGAGATGGGTGTTGAAGATCTCTCTGACAGGGGTCTCGGCCAAACATTCCCAACAGACCCTCACAGTACGTTTGGGTCTGCCGAGTCTGTCCAGCTTCCTCCCCCGCCATCTCTTCACAGAATGTCTAAAACATACACAAAGTCGATCATTGATCTCCGGTCTGGAGTCCCCCAGTTGAACGATGGAGTCTCCAGCTGGAGCACTTTCCAGCACTCCTCCCAGAGACTCCAAGAGGGCCAGGTACTCTGCATTGCCATTCAGCCTGTTGGCACATACGACAGTGAGAGACCTGTCCCAGACCCGAAGGCACAGGGAAGCGACCTTCTCATTCACCGCGGTGAACTCCAACACAAGGTGGCTGAGCTGGGGCACTATAAGCAAACCCACACCAGCCCGTGGCCTCTCACCATGGGAAACTCCAGAGTGGTTCAGCCTCTCTCAAGAAGTGTGGTTCCAGAGCCCAAGCTGTCACACGCAGGCGGTGAGCCTGACTATCTCTAGTCCATACCTCTCAACCTCCCGCACAAGCTCAGTCTCTTTCCCCCGCCAGCAAGGTGATGTCCCTAGAGCCAGTTTCCATGTCCACAGATTGGGTTTCCGGGGTCCTCGCCTTCGACTGCCACCCAATTCACTATGCACCGGCAGGTGGTGAGCCCACAGGAGGGTGGCCCCACATTGCTCATTCGGGCTGAGCCCAGCCGGGCCCCATGAGGGAAGGGTGACGTCTCGGTCCTTGGTTTTGTATTCTTCATAATGGGCTTTTGAACTGCTCTTAGTCTGGCCTGTCACCAAGGAACTGTTTGCTTTGGGAGACCCTACCAGGGGCATATAGCCCCGGACAACATAGCTCCTAGGATCACTCGGGTACTTAAACCCCTTCAACACGATGAGATGAAAGTTCAAGGAGGGGGAACAGCAAATATAAAGAAATCAATTTGTACAGAAGCTAATTTGCATGTAATAGCATTTTACCGGCTTAGTTGCAATAGCGACAGAGTCTCAAGTACATGCGCTGTAAACTTGTGCGTTTTTTTAAAACATGTCAAGCTTGTGTCCACCGTTTGAAGGAAAGAGGATCTCCAGATATAGGGCTGAATAGAAAAAAGGTATCAAAGGATCTGTCCCGTAAATCATGATGAACCTCAGGAGAACGGGGAGTATAAATAGATATAATAAATGAGGACACTAAACGGGAACAGCTGGACAGAGATGAACTAATCAGACACCAAAGCAACTAATGAGCACACCCATCCTCCCCACCACCTCCAAGATGGGACCTTTTCTCCATTCCCCCCCTACACCACAAGTCGGGCCCTCCTGTCATCCGCAACACCACTAGATGGGCTCTCCCCTCTACCCTGAAGACTTCAGGATGTCTTTCCCTCCATCTACACCACCACCACCCCCAGATGGCCCCCTTCCTTACTTCGCTGGGGGTGGGCTGCACCCTGCCTTCATATTCAGGCAGAATACGCAGATTCCGTACCCTCAGAATACGAATCACGAACGGGGCCTACGCCAAAGAACTTGATTGCTTGCTGAGCTCTAAATAAATGTTAATTGTTACAGCATTAATTCTCCCGAGTCTTTCTGGTAGAACTAATATAGACATGGCAGAAATGACAAAACAGAAAATAATTGTGACAAAACCATGCACTGTAGTGTATAATACACAGTTTTGTGTCCGGTCTGTGCAGCGCATAGCCTCAAGCCTTGTTTATACTCGACGCGTCCGCACGAGCGCGAGGGTGCACGTGGCAAAAATGATGTCAACGCGGAGTGGGCGGTCGTGCGCGTTGGGTGCACAAGACTCCATTTGCCTGGCGGTGTGCACGTCAAATTTTTTAACTTTGCGCGTGGCTCCGCAACCGAAGATCCACGAATTCGAGGCAAATCTGGCCGAGCATGACGTCTCATCACACCGGCACCCAGTTTGCGCGTCTAAATCAGTTACTTATATTTACAAAATGAGCCAACAATAGCAGAAATAAGTACTTTTAATGAAAATAAAGATCCATGTTTAGTAAAAATGTTCACGAAACTAACTGAAAATGTTTATAGAAATTAGAAATGTTTAAGAGATCGTTAATTTAATTGTATACATGTGTACATACATTTTGATCTAAAGTCCAAATAAATCATCTCAAGGTTTACTGGGTTTTACAAGATTTGTTTGTGTTTTTTGGAAAAGTGCACTAAAATAAATATCACCTGTGCACATTAGCCCACTTATTCTCGACGCTTTTTCCTGATGGTTTATAGAACAATTACTCCGAGTCGCCCTCTGTCGTTTCAAAGAATAGCACAAAGGCGAGCGCGTCGAGTATAAACGCCTCGTCCGTTTGGAGAGGAGTGCGCACAGTCAGCGGAGGCTCGTGCTGCGGAGCCAGACTAAAGTATAAACAAGGCTTCACGTGTCAGCCGCTACTAGGGTTGCCACCTTCAGTGTGCCAAAATAAGGGACTCCCATTGACGACCCACACCAACCCCAGCACCCACCCCCCCAAAAAAAATATTGTATAAACGATAGAAATAAAGAATACGTCATGAAAAGGCTCAATAATAAAAGATAAGAAAACATGAGATCAAGTATGTGAACTTGCAACATTTGATTTGTATTTATTTCTAAAGAACTCTGAAATGAAAATTCTGTCATCATTTACTCACCCTCAAGTTGTTCCAAAAATGTATACATTTCTTTGTTATGTTGAACACATAGGAAGACTCCTACTATGGAAGTCAATGGTGCCCCTAAAGCAGCCTGGGTACAAACTTTCTTCAAAATATCTTCACTTGTGTTCAGTAGAACAAAGAAACTCACACAGGTTTGAAACATCATGAGGGCAAGTAAATTATGACAGAATTTTCATTTTTGGCTGAACTGTCCCTTTAAGCAGTCATTCTGAACCAGTAATCACTTTTTTGAATTTCAAAAATGTTTATTTTTTGTATTAATTTACTTAAATTATGACTATATTATCATGTAATTATTTGTCCCGTTTTTATCTAAATAATTTTTTAAATGTCAAACTTTATATGACAGGACTATTTATTATGTATGATAATTATAGCCTAGTTAAATGATAAATTATATTAATAATAACATTTATTAGGCTATAATTTATTAATTAACCTGTCTAAAAAATGTATGGAATATTATATTAAATACATTATCCATAAAAAAAAACAATAGGCCTACCTTTAGAAGCATGGATGCGTGTGTCACATAGACCGGTCTGTCAGCGCTGCTGCTTTAAGTCAGACAGTCTGAGCAACAGAAATGCTTCTCATAAAGTGTGCAGTTGGCCTGAGGTTCATCATGAGTTACTGAACAAACCCATTGATACCTTTTTGATATTAAGTTCTATATCTGGAGATTCTCTTGCGTTCAAACAGTGGACGCGACGCAAGCTTGACATGTTTTTAAAAACCACGCGAGTTTACAGGCACACTGGCACAGCCCATCTTCTCTAGACTCTGCCGCTATGGCAACAAAGCCGCTAAAAGCAATCACGCACAAATGAGTTCCTGTACTACTTATTATCAAATGGATATCTTTATATTTGCTATCAGTATTCTACACACAGCAAAATCCGTATTTGTTTATTGAACTACGTGTGGACCTATGTAAAATACGCGTCATTTTGCTTGTAAATACGGGACGATTCTGTATTTTATGGGACAGGTGGCAACCCTAGCCGCTACAGCAACGAACGCAACACAGAAAATGGAATCAAAATGGAGCTTGTGCGAGCTCTTGTTTGACTGTTTTAATATTTCAGAGTAAAAGTATCCATTTTATTTAAGAAATGTAGTGAAGTCAGAGTAAAAGTATTTTTGGCATAAATATAAAAACTGAAGTAAACAGATTCTCCCAAAAAAAAAATAATAATTGAAGTATTTTTGCTTCATTACATTAAGCACAGCTATAGTGACAGTACCGTTTCCTGCAGTGTTGTAGAAGATTACTGATGTGATGGTGTTTCCAGTGAGTACAGGAGCATTTACAGTTGCTCCCGTCTGAGCATCCATGTCAACACAAACTCCAGTGTGAGCACTGCTGCTCATCTTAACTAGAACAGAGACAGAGATTAATCACATTTCCTAAATGACAACTTTAACATTACTAATATTCTTTTCTTCATTACCGTTCTTGTCTTCTTCCAGCTCATCTAGCGTATCATGATTCTGATCAGCAGATGCCATCGTCCTTTACTGATTCACTGCTGTTGAAAATGGTTTAGCTCCGCTGCTACCAGGCACTTAAAAATAATAATAAGGTATTTTTCAAAATAAACAAGTAAATAAAATATAGCCACAAACAACAATTATAACATACAAGTCATTAAATATTTCTGTATGCATGTATTATTGTATGTTCTATATCAATTTCCTTTCACTACTCTCATCAAACATGACACTCTCTACTATGGAATGCAGAGTCTGCCAAAATAAAAATAAAATTTATATATATATATATATATATATATATATATATATATATATATATATATATATATATATATATATATATATATATATAGCAAAAATAAATAAATATAAAAATTAATATACATAAAAAAGAAATAAAAAAGAAAATAAATAATTATTTATACATTTATTTCATTCTTAGGGGCGTTTACAAAAAGGATCAGGTAACAATGAACTAATCTGTCACACCTTTTTACGTCAGATACATAAGCAGATCTATTTGAAAGTTTAAAAGACAGGGGAATGTAAATCAAACTGCAAAATAAATGACTAACGATTGTGGTTAGTCAGATTTAGGTAGCCTAGCCTCATTAACTCAGGAAGGGTTTTTATTTTTCCTAATCGCAATGCCCTGCAAAAAAGGAGGATGGGGAGGGAGAAACTCCGCCTGCCCCGTAAAAGCGTTTGATCCAGCCATCAATTGAACAACTGTTCGGGGCCAAGATGCCATACCCTGGTAGGTGTTCACTCAAATTATTTATTGTAAGATTATTTGGTGTAGGGAAACTAAGCAAGTATACAGTATAATCATCCCATAAAAATTGTCTGTTGTATGTCAATAATGAGCCCGATCTCACGAAAATGCGTATCAATAGTACGAGTGTGCAATCTCGTAGAATGTATATGCCAAAACTCATTTTGGCGTGCATATGGTACGCTGCTTTTGGCATATGATACGCACTTTATTGCGATTATATGTACTGAACCCCCACACCCCCACCCTCACCCTACCCAAAAGCGTGTCATATACACGCCATAAAGTGCGTATCATATGCACGCCAAAAACGGTGTACCATTTGCACGCCAAAACTCATTTTGGCGTATACATTCTACGAGATTGCACACTCGTACTATTTATACGCATTTTCATGAGATCGTGTTGCAATAATAGTGCTGTAGTAATTTGTGTCTTAGTTGGATAGTTGAGGTTATTTTTTTCACATAATATTAAAAATGTTGGTAACACTTTACATTAAGGTTCCCTTTGTAAAGGTGTTTGTTAATGACTAATAACTCATTTACAAATGCATTATAAATCATTGTTAAGCAGTTATAACTGCATTAATAAAAAGGGTGACTTTAACGCAATGCCTGCCATAAAAGCGAACCTTAATGTAAAGTGAACACAATAATAAATGGTTCACATTTGATCACTTTAAATTAAGGTTCACTTTCACAGGTTATTAATGTTTGTAAAATGTATGGAAAAAATACCCTTTATAAAAGGTATACATATTACAAATATACAAATTTAAATATGTCAAAGCTGATTGAACACTGGTGAGAATATTGCTTCAGAATCAATTATATTTACAAAAAAAAAAAATTCTGGGCAAGCATATTTTTTACTCGGACAAGTGAATGACAGATTTACTTGTTCAAAGGACAAGCATGTGAACAGGTTTAATGTCGAGCCCTGGCTGAGTAGAGGTGCTGGTCATATAATTAGAATATCATCAAAAAGTTGATTTATTTCACTAATTCCATTCAAAACGTGAAACTTGTATATTATATTCATTCATGACATACAGACTGATATATTTCAAATGTTTATTTCCTTTAATTTTGATGATTATACCTGACAACTAAGAAAAATCCTGAATTCAGTATCTCAGAAAATTTGAATATTGTGAAAAGGTTCAATATTGAAGACACCTGGTGCCACACTCTAATCAGCTAATTAGCTCAAAACACCTGCAAAGGTCTTTAACCCTTAAAGACCTAGAACATTTTTGGGGCATCTGCCTCTACTTTTCTTTGTTTTTCTCACCCATTCTAGCAGTTAGCATTAAGTGCCATATATCATTTTAAACAGGAGAACCCAACGTTTCCATTTAGCTCATTTGAAGTCCCAATTTTACATTTATTTAGTCTGAGAATGGATTAAATTAATTGAATTTCAAGAAAAACAGCAGCAAAAATGTGGTATTTTTACTGTGAACTCAAACAGAACTTCATGAAGTTTGGATTTTTTCCTTTAGAAAGTTATACTTGGTTGTTTTAGACTTCCAGATGAAATTTTGTCTACATGTAACAATCTCTCAGCAAGTTATAGCCATTTATTATAATGGTATTCTAGGCATTTTTAGATTTTTGAGTGAAAACTGGTGTATTTGATTTACTGACAATGTAGTGTGTCCTAAAAAGTTCAGGGAATAAAGTAAATAGAAAGATTGTTATATTATAACAGAACACTGAAGGAAAAATATTCTTCAGATAAATATATTATAATTTGAAAATGAACAACAAATGCAAACAATACATCAAGTTGTGACAATAAACCGTGCAATAAATATACTGGGTGTAAATGAACAAACGGTGCAAATAATCTTCTCAAATACAAATTGAGGAAAATATACTGAGTGAAAATTTTGTAAAAAACCACAACTACATACAAATAGAGAAATATACTGACTTTTGTGTGCTGTACTATGTGAGAGAGTGCGCTGTATGCATTATTTCTGTTTATTTTCATGCACACAAATTCACACCCACTTTCATGTTAATTTTTCAAAGAAACGTGATTGGTGGTTCAAAAGACCAAACACTGTGTTTATTGGCATTTATCCTTCACAGTTTCAACGAATCTGGGCACGGGAGGGTGGGACTAATGATCAGCAATCGTTTCTGTTTGACTCAGGGGAACAACCCACGTGCGTTTCCTTGACGAATTAATGCTGCATATTTTGATGACGCATCCACAGTCAGTACGGAGACTGTGAATGATCAATAGCGAAATACAGCATACAGATTGGATTAACGGTTTAAAAGTTATTAAACATTTTAGAACGATTGTTATTTTTAGCCATGGGCGGCTTTCTCGTCTTTAAGGGTTAAATGGTCTCTCAGTCTAGTTCTGTATGCTACACAATCATGGGGAAGACTGCTGACTTGACAGTTGTCCAAAAGATGACTATTGACACCTTGCACAAGGAGGGCAAGACACAAAAGGTCATTGCAAAAGAGGCTGGCTGATCACAGAGCGCTGTGTCCAAGCACATTAATAGAGAGGCGAAGGGAAGGAAAAGATGTGGTAGAAAATAGTGTACAAGCAATAGGGATAACCGCACCCTGGAGAGGATTGTGAAACAAAACCCATTCAAAAATGTGGGGGAGATTTACAAAGAGTGGACTGCAGCTGGAGTCAGTGCTTCAAGAACTACTATGCACAGACGTATGCAAGACATGGGTTTCAGCTGTCGCTTTCCTTGTGTCAAGCCACTCTTGAACATCTACAGCGTCAGAGGTGTCTCGCCTGGGCTAAAGACAAAAAGGACTGGACTGCTGCTGAGTGGTCCAAAGTTATGTTCTCTGATGAAAGTAAATTTTGCATTTCCTTTGGAAATCAGGGTCCCAGAGTCTGGAGGAAGAGAGGAGAGGCACACAATCCATGTTGCTTGAGGTCCAGTGTAAAGTTTCCACAGTCAGTGATGGTTTGGGGTGCCATGTCATCTGCTGGTGTTGATAATAAGTAGTACAGGAACCCATGTCATCATCTGTAGAAAATCTATGGGGTATTGTGAAGATGAAGATGCGATATACGAGACCCAACAATGCAGAAGAGCTGAAGGCCACTATTAGAAAAACCTGGGCTCTCATAACACCTGAGCAGTGCCACAGACTGATCGACTCCATGCCACGCCGCATTGCTGCAGTTATTGAGGCAAAAGGAGCCCCAACTAAGTATTGAGTGCTGTACATGCTAATACTTTTCATGTTCATACTTTTCAGTAGGCCAAGACTTCTAAAAATCTTTTATTTGTATTGGTCTTAAGTAATATTACAATTTTCTGAGATACTGAATTTGGGATTTTCTTTAGTTGTCAGTTATAATCATCAAAATTAAAATAAATGAACATTTGAAATATATCAGTCTGTGTGTAATGAATGAATATACAAGTTTCACTTTTTGAATGGAATTAGTGAAATAAATCAACTTTTTGATGATATTATAATTATATGACCACCACCTGTAAATCTTATTTCTTTGTTAGATTTGAAGGGAGACACACAGCTGATGTCATAGCTATCCACCTCCGCACTATCCTGTCTGCCCGCTTCAAATATAGCAGGACTATCACTGCCGCCACTAAAGATTGCTTTGTAAATAATCTTCCTCATCAGTTTCATCTCCTCAGCATCCCAGATAGCCTAGAGGAACTCGATTTTGCAACAGAAACTACTGACTCTCTTTTTTCCAGCACTTTAGACAAAGTTGCGCTTAAAGAAAATAGTCCAACGCCATGGTACAACGAGCACACCGGGCCCTTAAAACAGCAGCCAGAAAAATGGAGCGCAGCTGGAAGAAAACAAAACTAGAGGTTTTTCGTAATTTTTGGAACGAGAGCATGATTGCATACAGAAAGCCCGTAAAAAACTGCCAGACCTGCTTATTTCTCGACTCTCTCAGAAAAAAACGAACACAACCCTAGGTATTTATTCGATACAGTGGCTAAACTCACCAAAAACAAAGCTTAAAATTCTGATGGTTGTAAACAGCACAGCAGTAATGACTTGATAATATTAGGAAAAAAATTACAACCATACAGCCGTCTACTACAGTATCACATCAGACATAGCATTGTAGTGTCACTGAGAAAAAAATTAATTCATTCGCTGCTATAGAAGAGGAAGAATTGGCTAAACTCATTAAATCATCAATATCAACAACATGTATGCTCGACCCTATACCGACTAGGCTTCTTAATATCATTAACACATCTTTGTCATTAGGATATGTACCGAAAACTTTTAAGTTGGCTATTATCAAACCACTTATTAAAAAACCTCAACCTGATTCTACAGAATTAGTCAATTACAGGCCAATCTCATATCTACCTTTTCTGTCAAAAATACTGGAAAAGATAGTGTTATCACTGTTACGATCCAAACTCTATTATTAATATCTTTATTATTATTTCTTGTTGTTGGGATTATTAATAGATTTATGAGTATTTTGCTTGGTATCTGTGGTGTAATTTTTGTATTGATTGTGGTTTATTTTCCTTCCTTCCGAGGGTAAGCTCCGCCCCTGCGCACCTGCTGCCTATTCGATAATGATGATGAGAGTTGAATATAGGACAGAGGGAGAGTAATTGCGACGCTGGCTGATCGTGCTGTTTCCACCTTACTCCAGCCACGCGACCACTTTAGTCACTGAGTTTGAATAAGTGCTGAGCACCTTGAGAAGTTATTGATTGTCTGCCAAGCTCCATGCTGATGACAAACTGCAATTGGAAGAGCTTGATGCGCGACCGTCCGGCTGGTAGCTGAAGCTGTTGTTTGTTTGTGTAGTATTTTTCTATGTTTCTTTTAGTGTTGTTTATCTTGAATGTTTGTTAATTAGTTTGTGTATTATGTTGGGTTGGGATCGTCCTCCCAGTTGCCTTATGTGACACGGGGGTCTAATAAATGTTGAAACTGCCTTTTTGCTCCCGCGTGTCCTTTTATGTTGCGTTCCCCCTTTCGAACGAGCACATTTAATGCGGGGTTCGTAACATCACAAATGTGCTCCTTTTTAGAAAGATTTGTATCTGTGAGGATTTTCAGTCAGGATTTAGACCGTATCATAGTACTGAGACTGCTCTCATCAGAGTTACACATTATTTACTCTTATCATCCAATCGTGGTTGTATCTATCTATTAGTGTTACTCGATCTTAGCGCTGCATTCGATACTATTGACCACAACATTCTTTTGAATAGACTCGAAAATTATTATATCACAAGTTCATTATGGAATACAGCTAGGCTCTGTCACGATCACATAAAGGACAAACGGGTCCGAGGACTCAAGTGCAGTAATAAGTGGGATTTATTATAAAATAAAACAACATAAATGTAAAACAAACACCCACGAGGGGGTGAAACACAAAATCAACAGAACAGAACACATACCAAATACTCAAAGGGAACAGGGAACAGGAGACGTAGACAATACAACGATCCGACAAGGACTGCAAACACACAGGAACTTATAAAGGGGAGAAATCAAGCAGGGAATGAGGCAAACACAGGTGGGGCAAATTAAACCAATAACGAGATAACAAGGGGGTGGGATCTGACAATGACAGAAGCACATGGCCCCAGTAACAAAACCCACATGTGCACACAAGACAGGACAGGCATGTGACAGGCTCAGTGCTAGGACCGTTGCTTTTCACCCTGTACATGCTACCACTGGGAGATATCATTAGGAATCATGGCGTTAGTTTTCATTGTTATGCTGACGATACTCAGCTCTATATTTCTTTACGCCCTGATGAACCTTACCACTTCACAAGATTAATGTAATGCATTAATGGATGTCAAGTCATTTCCTGCAAATTAATTCAGAAAAAAAAAAGGTTTTATTATTATTATTGGACAAAAAAAACTCTGCAAGTAGTAACCTAGAATACTGTCTAAGACTCGATGGCTGCTCTGTCAAGCCCTCGTCGTCAGTTAGGAACCTGGGTGTGCTCTTTGATACCAATTTTTGAAATCCACGTTTCTAGCATCTGTAAAACTGCATTCTACCATCTTAAAAATATATCTAAATTACGGCTCATGCTTTCAATGAAAAATGCTGAACAGTTAGTTCATGCATTCATGACCTCAAGGCTAGATTATTGTAATGCACTACTGAGTGGTTGCCCTGCTCGCTTAACCCCTTAACTCTGGCCAGTTGATAATATATACCTAGAATATAAAAATCAACTGCAGGCGGTAGATCCTTTTCCTATTTAGCATCTAAACTCTGGAACAGTCTTCCTAGCATTGTTCGGGAAGCAGACACACTCTGTCAGATTAAATCTAGACTAAAAACGCATCTCTTTACTATGGCGAACACATAGAACATTATCAATTTCTATTATTCAAATCAGTAAATGATTGTTAGGCTGCATTATCTAAGTCAGCTGGAACCGGGAAGACTTCCCATAACACCTGATGTACTCGTTACATCATAAGAAGAATGGCATCTACGCTAAAGTTAGTCTCTCTGTTTATCCCAAAGGTTCACTTCAGTAAGCCAGAACCGGGCTGCAGCCAGATCAGATGCGCTTGGAAACGACCAATGCATCCTTAAAACTTCTGCAGAGAGGGTGTCAATTAAACTCTGCACTGTAAATGCCACATCGACACGAGATCCTTAATGCACAACAACTCCAATCTTTCGAATAATCTTAAGAATATCTATTTATCTAATATTACTTATGAACTGTAATGTTGACAGAATTATAATCATACACTGTTTGTTCATCGGCACCCCGACTGAGCCTGGTTTCTCCCAAGTTTTTTTTCTCCTTTCTGGCCTGAAGAAGTTTTGGTTCCTTGCCACCGTTGCCTTTGGCTTTTGGCTTGCTCAGTTGGGGACAACCAAAAAATTTACAGCCGAATCAAATTCTGTTGCATTATTTTCCTGTTAACACTGT
This sequence comes from Gobiocypris rarus, assembly GCA_023029165.1. Taxonomy (NCBI): domain Eukaryota; kingdom Metazoa; phylum Chordata; class Actinopteri; order Cypriniformes; family Gobionidae; genus Gobiocypris; species Gobiocypris rarus. The sequence continues at coordinate 10,785,607 of CM040910.1, read as the reverse complement.
GAAGCTGCTTTGAAACAATTGGGCTTTATTTAAATCGCTATATAAATAAAGGTGACTTGACTTGACTATCCTTCTGGAGTGGGGTCTTCAGGACAAAGTTTTCGGTGTAACTACAGACAACGAAGAAAATGTGGTTGCAGCAGGAAAAAAATAATGAACATGAGACAGCTGCCATGCTTTGCACACTCTCTCAATCTTAATGTAAAAGACCACGCTCGTATTTGACCTCACTTGGCGGAAGTTATTGCGGAGCTCAGACATGATCACGTTTGTCTGATAGAAGAGGTCAAATAATAGCATAAATACTGCTCGGTTTCTCGCAGAAACTGATCGTTTGGCTAGATAAGACCCTTATTCATCGTCTGGTATGGTTTAAAGCCCTTTGAAGCTGCACTGAAACTGTCATCTGGACCTTGAACCATTTGGGGTCCATTGCCTCCATTATAAGGAGAAATGATTGCATGAAAAACCTTAATTTATTTTCGACTGCAGAAAGAAAGACATGGGACATCTTGGATGACATGGGGGTGAGTAAATTATCAGCAAAAGTTTATTTAAAAGTGAACTAATCCTTTAAGTGGGATAAAATACATTTAGCCAGAATAAACCCCTTCAGAATGTTGCAAAACAGTCCTGATCACCCTATCTGGGATTATTCTGTGATAACAGCTGGCTGGATGTACTTTATCACTTACGTATCACGTAACAATACATTTACCTCTGGAAAGCCATTTAATTTGATTATATTTTTATAATTTAAAAAAATTATAACGTTATTATTATAAAAACAGCTTTATGTTAATTTGAGTTGTTAATTTTAACCTTTAATAATAACACCAGCTCACAGGCTCTCTGTGTGTTTACAGCATTAGTTGAGATTTATTCCTTGAGAAAAATTAACACGTAGCTACCGTACCTGATATTTATCCAGATGAATCAAGATTGGAATCAAATTCCAAGCATATAAATTGAAATCGTGAAATTTGTGTCAAGCTCTAATAAAAACTGTAGCCTACCAGTCACTGTACCATGTTAACATTGTAACATGTTGTCACTAAACTGTTTAGTTACCAAATGTTTTGACAATAACAATACTTATTATGATAAACATTTTTTTACAAATAGTATTTACTAACCATGAATAATGCCGGTGTGGATGTTTCTTGTTCCTCCACTGAACTTATGCTGCGGTGAAATCAATAACGTTGATGTAAGACTGCTTTTCCTGCAAAGACAGAACATGAAATTAAACACCCTGTAATAAAACTATAAAACTCACTAACCTGGAAAGAGCATAGGACACCGCCCTGCCCAGACTTCTCTCCACGCTTATCTATGCATAGCCTTCTCCCTACTCCAACCAATGATGTCGACACCTCAAACTAACAAGAAACTATGCTAATATAACTACAGGTCAAGAGCTGTCGTACCAACCACACAAGTACGAAAAGCATTTTAGATTGTGCTGTTAGCAAGCCAGTCCCATCTGAGCTTTTCCCTTCCGTTGGCAGCCTTTGAGAACTACAAATATATCAAATAGTTTTAGCTTGTGAATCTAGTATCTACTGGTATCTCCTTCAACATGTCTGCAATCTTTGGTGCAAATTTTCTGACAATCATTTCATTTTCATTGTCTGTTAATTTGTCTGGCCACAGATTTGGGTCATCTGTGTTCTCATCTCCCTCGTTGACCAAACGCTCTACTCTGCCTTCTTCTTCTTCTTCTTCTTCTAATTGCTCCTTATGGCAGCAATTATATATGTGTTAGAGTTTTGTCACTTCTGTTTAGTATTTTCTTGATTTGTGATAGAGCTCTGGCACTTCCGGGTTTGTCTTGTTTTGTGTGAGCACATGACTGGTAATTGTTGTTGCTAGTCACGTGATTGTGATGTCATGTCTCCTGTATTGTCTAACCCCGCCCTTCTTCTTACATGATCATTGGTTAATTTGCCCCACCCGTTCTCCCTCATCGCCTGCCTTGTTTGTTACCTATTTAGTGTTTGCAGTTCTGGGGCCTATTGCACAAAACTAGTATAATGGATTAAGCCAGGATATCTTTATGATCTTGTCATCTGTATGCAAAATTTAGTACACCGCTGTCTTGTAAACTTACCCTGAATGCACACTTACACCAAGAACTATAACGATAACTAAAGATAACTGTATATTAGTGGATTAATTGAGCCAGGATCACCAAGATATCCTGGCTTAATCCCTTATCCTAGTTTTGTGCAATAGGCCCCTGTGCTGGAATTTTGTCTTCTGCTCCGTCTTTGTTCTGTCCATGATTCATGTTCCTGGTTTCATACATGTGGTCTGTTTTTCCCCTCGTGGGTAGTTTTTGTTTGTGTTTATTTTATTATTAATAAAAACCCTAATTTCTCCTGCTTCTGAGTACTCGTTACTTTTCACCTATACCAACTGTGAAAATATGTTAAAATAACCACAGCATTATGTTTACCCCATGTAAATAAGAGACTGTATTAACTTATTTCCACTCATTTCCATGTGGAATAAAATGACATCCTTTATTTTGAGATAAAATACAAGTTAGAAAACCATTTTAACTATAATCTGCATCTATATATCTTCCTATTTTTAAACAGATTTAAATAATAAATATTATTTTCCTATTATTAAAATATGCATTTATTCTTATTACAATTTATTTAGAGCATACAATCATGTTATTGACCAAGTAAGCAGGTTCCCAGGTGCACAGGATCACAAAACTCGCTCCTCCACCGTGACTTAAATTACCATCTGAATGCACAGATTTAATCTATGAGGTGACTTGCAAATTTATTTTTACAGACGTCCACGTGAGAAACAATTAGGATCTGAATAGGGCTTTCGGGAGAAAAAGAAGAAGAAACGACATTTGGAAAAACTTTCATTACATTTAAGTGGAAAAGTAAATGGAATGTGCTGTGGAAAAAGATGGGGAGAAATGCGGCCACATAATCACAGGAAAAAAACACCACAAACCTTAAAGGGATAGTTCACCCAAAAATGAAAATTTTATGTTTATCTGCTTACCCCCAGTGCATCCAACATGTAGGTGTCTTTGGTTCCTCAGTAGAACACAAATTAAGATTTTTAACTGTTGCAGTCTGCTAGTCAGATGATGTGAATGGGTAACATTTCTATGAGAGCAAAAAAAAAAAACATGCTTAGACAACATGCACAAAGAGCCCTCTGGACGCTCATGCACAAATCATTTTTTTACCTCAAATACAATGCTATATCCAACAGCCTGGAACGCGCTTCACTTCCGGCAAAGAAGGTCAATATACACAAGATCACTTCTGGCATTGGCGTAACTACGCTTTTTCAAAGGCTCAAGGGAAAGTTAATTTCTCAATTCATCACCCCTTCTTGTTCCTTTGTTATTTATTTCCCAATGCTGTGTCAAGATGCTGAAGTTCCTGCATTGTCTGGCATGGTCTATTTTCCAGGATGTCCCCCTTCTTCCGTCACTGTCACAGATACAGCAGCCAGTGATCTTCTTGGCATTACAAGGATGTCTCTATGGTTCTCAAAAATCTTTTGCAGTTTTTGCAAGACTTTTGTGTGATAGTCTATGAAGCAATATTAAACATTGGTCTTCAATATCAAAATATAACTCTTTGTTACTGCATTAGATGAGACATTAGGGCTGCAGGACAGATCATTTCATAACTTGAATTAGAATAGTTAATAGTTACAATAATTAAGTTTTTAAACACCTTGAAGGGGCCGTGACACAGTTGACAGTGCGGACTCAGACAGTGATGCCTCAGCTGCAAATGTAATAACGGTCACAACAGTGTGTTATAAAATGCAGACAAACACGATGATTAAGTCTATGTCTAAATTATTCCGGGTAGATTTGAAAACAGTTTTGATTTAAAACGCTCTCCGTCCAGGCGTCCAGACTATCATTTTCCAAAATTTTATCATCCACACTGAAACGTCAGTAAACGCCAAATTCAACTTACTGCACATGCGTAAAACATTATAAAAGCTCAGTGAGATATCAACATCAGAAAGTTAAAACAGAATTCTTGTGGCAGGATCATTTTATTTAGCAAAATATCTCACCATTCACTGATGCGTCCAGGTCGCATTTGGTCAACCATTACTAGGCTATTATGTTTGGTCTAAAACACAACTCCACTCGTGTTTTGCCTCAGGACAGTAAATGCAAGTTCATTTTCTGTCATCCTTGGAGGACTGATATGAAGTGTGCAAAGTAACATATTTTAGCAACTGTGTGAAATAGAATAGCACATAACTGGCACAATAGCAGTACAAACATACATGTCTATTGGTACAATATGCGTCACATGACTTAACATGTGTCATCGGTTTCAAATACCTCCACAGTCCACACTATGACGCGAAGACGGCGTTTTCAAATGTATCCACTTGGGAGAGCGTTTTGAAAAAATTACATTTTGGTTGACTTAAAACTTTGTCTCAGTGTGGAAGGAAGGCCAAAACGGAGAGAAAAAATGCGTTTTCAAACGAAAACATATTAGTGTGGACATGGCAAAAGGCAGCATATAATAAATCCACAGGCAATAAGAGAACAGCTTCTAACACATCTAACCTGAACAAGACCCAACAGCAATGAACAGAAACAGAAGAACTAATAAATGATTAGTGACACACACACCTCAACCAAATGACAAAATTAAATCATGACAACAAACTCAACAGGGGAAAAGTGCAAACAGAAACAAAGTCCAAACTGAGTGAAATTGTGACAATAACCCTATAGAATATAATAAACTGCATTCCTGATAGAGTTGCAGGAGTGGTTAATCATTCATAACTGAATGACTTGAAAAGGAACAACATGAAACTTCTCTGTTGCCTGTGAGAGGACATGGGAGAGTTTTTGGATGGTGTATTTTATTGATACTTAAAAACATGAATATTCAACAAATCATTGCCCAGCGAATTAATATCCAACACAGTCTCACTCCCTACTCGGAAAATGTCTGACGTCTGAGTTTGACAACACTCAGCTGCAGGGAAAACGTCATTCAGAGGTGAGTTTGACCAAAGCAACGCTCAACTGCATGTAAAACGGCATTCAGAGGTGAGTATAACAACACTCCAAGGCGCGTGCAAGTTTTCTTTGTCACAGGTAGGACACTGCTTTAATTATAGCATGATGGATGACGTATTTTTATCGAAGGTTTGTTGATTTTAATAAATATATATAATATGCTACGATTGTGTTCAATTAATCATTTAAAAAAAATATATATATTAAATCCTCTAAATTAAGAACGCTGATGTCACCATATGGGCGATCCCAAGGTCCATTGCGATTTTCCACTCGGTAAGTAGAAGTGTTAATAAATAGAGATGGATTACACATCAAAAACTGTTGAATCAGGACAAGAAGTTGTGTTTAGAAACTTTAGATTTGTAAGGTGGCCATTTCTTATGACGATAAATGATAGGAGACATTATAAAAATATATCACCAACTGTGCAGACTAGAACGTTAGCTAATTGAATTCATGTTCATTTTTTCGCATATAATCACTGGGTGCATTTAAATTTGAATGGGAAATTTTTATTTCAAAATATCAATTTGGCTGGTATGTTAATTCGGAATTTTGTTCCAATTAAAATAAAAATGACTTTTGCAAAGTTTTGATGAATTCCATTGAGATTTAGGGGTGCCACCTAACATATGAACTTTGGCGAAATTTTGAAAAATGTTGAGTACAGTGAACTTTTATACAGTAACATGTTCGATAGGGTTATCAAAGTAAAAGCTGTTTGCCTTTTTGGCAACTTGGGCATTTCTCGAAATTTAACTTTAAAGATTTTCCATTAATTTGTCCTATAGAAAAAATGAATGGAGGTCAATGGGACATATTCACGTGGCCTTACCCTGAATTTTGTGCAGCAGTGATGGATGTCGGACACACATTAATTGACTTTATTGTTAAACACAAGGGTTAAACAATTGTTAAACAAGCTCTTAAAAGAACAAACCCTCTCTAGTGGCTAACTCACTGGCTAACAGGGCCTAATGGTAAGAGCTGACACCAACTAAACTTAAAATTTAAATTATGTTTCTTTAAAAACTAAGTTCGGGAGAAGCACGTTCAAATGATCTACCCAATCATGATGTCATTACTACCAGCTGTCAGCAATCAGTAATTAACATGTCTACCAATCAGCTCAACTGGAGGATCACATAAATACCCAGTCAACTCACCAATGTTCCTTGACAGGTTTTCAGCATCCCTCCACCACCCCGTCTTCCTCACACTCTCCTGGTTACTTTCCTAACCAAATATACGGGGGAGTACTCTGGGTTTGGACCAAATACCGAGCTCGGAGCCCTCTCCTTGGACAGCAGGCCAAATACCAAACCATTTATTCTACTTGACTTATTTGTAAGTGTGAACTCGTGAATTGCTCAGTCTGTGCCAGAGTCTGCTCCACTGAGCAACATCACCAGGGAGAAAGAGAGAGGAAATGGAACCTGAACTCTGAACTTAGCCAGTGCGTCTCCCCCAGATATGTCTCCCCACCAGCCACCCAAAAGTAACCGTCCTATTCAGGGATGGTAAGAGGGTGGGGAACTTTGGCTTGCCAAAGCCAGTGCCAAAGCGCTGCTCAGGGATGTGCATGTGGATATCAGCGGGCTTGTGCTCCAAGATCGCTCTAGCAAGTGCAGGCTTGTCATCATTGGGCACCTTGCTGCTGAAGAGAGCCAAGGCCCTGCATCTCCAATCACCACTGTAAGACGCTCCTCCAACTGATGCACATTGCTGAACATCGGTGTTAACTTGCGTTTCCAGTGTAAGGTGCACAATGGAGGTGGTGTCCACTGCTTTTGCCATTCCTCACTGATTGTCTCCAGCTCTTGCTTCACCTTTAGCTGCAGCTTTTTGTCCAATACACCAAATTTGGCCACTCTGTCAGTCTTTATGCTGGCCAAGAAAGCTAGGTCTTCTGGGTTATCAATCAGCTTTTCAACATTTGGAGCCCACAGCGGAAATGTGGCATCAAGTCTGCACTCCATTTTCTCCAATTGTTTTGCTGTAGTCTCACTGGAGCGCTTGGCCTTGGAGATTTTCCGCAGCTTGTTGTTAGCATTGATTAAGTCTACCATCTTGTGGCATGCACACTTGTCACTCACCATTGGGATGTTGGCTTTCTTGTAAAATGGCCGCACCTGCTCCAGGACAACCTTGGCTGGTTTCTTGGCCAGCATGCAGCGTAAGATCTAATGACCAGTTGGCAGTTTGGCGCTGATGATGCCATCATCACTGGTGATGCTGAGGCCCAGACCAAAGACCAGGCTGCGACTGCTAGTCTGGCAGGGACCAGTTGGTGAGGGCAGCATCTTAGGAGAGCTGGATCCTGGGGTGTGTTGTGTTGTGCAGTGCCAGAGAATGAAAAGGATACAAGTTCAAGAATAGTGTTTAAAATCATATCTTGCCATACTTAATATCACTCAATTATGATAAACCATTCTTGCATAAGCCTCAAATTTCTAGCTGTGCTTGCAAATATAACTTCTATTTAACCCTTGTGCAACCTTATGGACATTTTTGTCTGTTTCAGTTTTGTTTTTTGTTAAAAGTGTACCTTTGTTAATGCCAACTACATGAATTTTGGCTCAGGTGTTTATTTTTATTGGAATTTTAATATTTTATCCTCATTTCCTTCAAAAAATCAATTTTACCCTCCATACAAAAAATATCACACTCAGCACCTTGTGGACAAAAATGTCCTGCTTTGATCTCTTCATCACTGAAGACATCATTCAGCTGCTTCTGGAAAATACCAATTTACAAGGGAGGCGTTCTGTGAAAAACTGGACTGACTTCGATTCCACTGACATCCAGGCATACATCGGCTTGCTAATTCTGGCTGGAGTATACAGGTCCAGAAATGAATCAATACTGAGCATGTGGGATGTGGAAAGTGGTAGGGCCATTTTTCCGAGCCACCACTGTAAATTCATGCTCCTAAGCTCCACCCTGAGGTTTGATGACAAGCTGACACGACCTCCACGTCACAGGGTCGACAAGCTGGCTGCATTTCGGACGATCTGGGAGAAGTGGACAGATCGCCTTCCTTTGCTGTTCAACCCAGGCCAAGATGTCTGTGTGGATGAGCAGCTGGTCCCTTTCAGAGGCTGATGTGGATTTCGCCAGTACATCCCTAGAAAGCCAGCCAAGTATGGGATAAAGGTTTGGGTCACTTGTGACGTCAAAACATCCTATGCATGGAAAATGCAAATATACACAGGGAAGTCTCCTGGAAGTCCTGCGGAGGTGAACCAGGGAAAACGAGTTGTCCTTGACATGACGGAGGGGCTCCAGGGAAACACTGTAACCGGCGACAACTTTTACACTTATGCACTGGCTGAAGAACTTCTAAAGAGGAAGATGGCCCTAGTTGGTACAATTCGGAAGAACAAGCCAGAGCTTCCCCCACAGCTGCTGGATACAAGGCAAAAAGAACTACTGTTCTCCCTCTTTGCTTTCACAAAGACACACACAGCGGTTTCCTATGTACCCAAACATGGGAAGAATGTGCTGCTCCTTAGCACCAAGCATCGAGAGCTGGCTGTGTGTTACACAGAAAAGAAGAAGCCAGTGATCACAGGGGTCCAGACTAACTTTTATCACTAGGAGCACAGTGGCCCCCAACTGAAAATTTCAGGGGCACAACCAGAAAATTTAGGGGCGCACACCGTAAATCAAAATGCTAACCAAATCTACTAATTTCTACTGTATTACTAATAAATACTATAATAATAGATGCAGAAATTACAATGTGCTGTTTCAAATTCAGTGTCACATTTTATTCTGCACTTTTGAAGATGCAACTAAAGGTAAACTGACAGCACCAATGGTAAACAAAATACCATACATTCAGAATAAAAAAAAGTGCTTAGTAACAAAGTGCTTAGTAACCTTTCGGTCATTTCACGGTTACAAACAATACTTAAATGTATGTAAACATTAGGGGCACTGGCCAATAACATTCCACTAGAACATGTAGGCCTAAACAACTTGAGCCTTTACTCACTCCCCCTTAGAGCAGATCCTCCGGTGTTCCACTAGGAGGCTCAAAAGGGACCTTTTACCCTGACTGAACCATGTTTGTACAGTTTCCTTGGCATCAAACTCTTGTAAACTAGGTCCCTCCATGCTAATTCAAATCAAGTCCTCCACAGTGTCTACATGCAGGGACCCCCTGACATCAGATTTAATAGTCTTCTGTGCAGAAAATCCCCTTTCACATATAGCAGAGGAGACCGGGAGGACCAGCCAGTGCCGGCCCGTTATATAGGCAAATGCTAAGGGCGCAATATCGCTAGGGGGCGCCAAAGAGGCCAAGGGATAATAAAAAAAATAATAAATGTTTTTTTTTTTTTTTTTAGTTACAAACATAACCAAACTGCTCATATCTTTAGCAAACTAAACTTCGAATTAGTATTAATAATTTGTATTATATAAAAATCCAAAATAAGGGCATTACTGCACCCGCCCACAATTGATTGACACCTGAAGGATGGGGTGAGGTGAGACCCGCCCAGGCCCCGTGTGCCGATTTGTTTACTTTCTGTAACGGCTCTTCGAGGGGCGAAGTGGCGACATGTCAAAACGACCTCATACATTATCTGGTGCGCAAGGAAGAAAAAAACGAAAAGAGGAGGAAAAACGCGAAAAAAACAGAGGTAAGACTGTGTGAAGAAATCACTGAATTAATTAATTGTGCGTGCACGAAGATAACACGTTAACTTTACAGATGAATATCTACATAAACAGACTGATATCCAATCCTTAAAAAACATGCATTACCATGGCTTGAAAAGCAGCATTTTTTAAGGACAACAACATTGTCGTTTTTTATGCTATGCCAAATGGTTTGAAATGTCTCTGTAATTAGTTAGAGAGGCACATTAAACGCAGTTAGCAAAGGCCTAATAATTTGTCACTGTATGAGACAATATTAGCAGGCAAGAGATGATTTATCACCTTGGCATAATAGTAGAATCATTTAGTTGTTCAGAATCATCATCTAAGACTACAAGATGGATATTTCTAGATGTAAACCTGCCAGTGATATCTTTGATTATAGAATGTTAAAATGAGCAGTAAGTCTAGAGGTGTAGACAGGTAATATTTATGTTGGATTATTTCAAATATCTCTTTGTATTTCTTATAATATTTTTTTAATGTGTATGATCTATTCATTTATTTAACCCTCCGTGGTCCACAATATGATTTCAATGAGTAAAATGTTTTGATGTTTTTCCTGCTTAAAATTAGACACCATAACAATAAACATTTTCAAATTATTTTTTTTTATTAATTTTTTTTTAATTTTGTTGCCTCAAGGCAACATTGTACCACAACGGAAAAATTGAAACATTTGACATTTGCATGTAGAAAAAAGAAATATATTTATTGACAAACATGCATTTCTTTAACCAGACACCTGAACAAACACATTTATCCAGTTTATAATGTATTAAAAAAGTAATATTTAATAAAAAGTAAAATTTCTAATTCAGCTGTTGCTCTCAGGCAACATTGTACCATCGCGGAACACAAGTATTACCAAACCATCATATCAAGTTATCATCAAGTTATCAAATCAAGTTATCATATCCATCTTCATCCTCATCTCCATCTTCAATCTCACCCTCACTCTCTCTCCCTGCCAGATTGTCACTATGACCCTCATCTTCCTCATCACATGACACCTCATCCTCACCCTCATTGGTTGTGTTTTATACTTTTTTTAAGTGCTATAGAAAATGTGCAAATCATAATATGTGCAGTTATAGTATGTGAATCTAATACGTGCATTACAAAATCATGCAAAAATGCAAATATATTTTGATAATTCTAACTCTTTTCCTTACAAATATACTACATTTGTTTCCAACCCAGTGTGTCTGGTATGGCCTTATGCGATTCCATTAATGTTGCCTTGAGGCAACACACAGTTTTTTGTTATTTACTCTAAAACATTTGATGATATACAATGTAAAGTTCTTGAAAATACTTCTTTACTTACCAGTGAAGGTGACTCATATTTTTTGTGGTTGATTAACTGTACGGAAATTAGTGAAAAATGCACTTTTCATTGGAGAAAATATGGAGCCATGTGACCTATAAAAAACAGGACACAAAATGGACCCCTGTGGCCTGTGGGTCATGTGACCCCTTTTTTGCACTTTCATTAATTAGTGTTTGAGTTCAGCTATTTAAGTTTAATGTGTGATTTGTTTTGTTAGTTTTCTTATTTAGGCTATTGAAGAATTTTATATTAGTCTTGTTATTTTTAGTGCTGTATCATACTTTTACTGTATTATTTCACTCATTGTTGTTTGATTTGTTTTTTTTTTTGAGTAAATTATGATCCAGTTATTTGGATTAATTTCTAAAGTGGCTTTTGTTTCTTTTGTGTTTTTTATTTTATTTTTTTACCAAAAGTGTTGCACTTTCTTTCACACTATTTAAACATGTGAATTTGAAACCCTTTTTTTTTTTTACAAAATAAATGAAAACATCAATGGCAAAATAATTTAGGCTCATGTTTTCTCATAAAGCGATTTTGGGTATCTAGAAAAGTGCTATACAAGTGTTATTATTATTATTATTTTTTATTATTTTTTGTAAATACTTGGTGATATAAATCGCAATAAGGGGGCGCCAAAAAAAATCTTGCCTAGGGCGCCAAAGAGGCTAGGGCCGGCACTGGGACCAGCATTATGTGAACAAGATGTAGGATGTTCTACAAAGAATGGATCATTAGTATAGGTTTTTTTATTTAATCAAAAAGTAATAATTACTAACTTAACAAGGATCTTAATGGGGTACCTTGTAATCAGAGCAGAATGGCAACTTAGTTACCATCATTCCCCATAAGGCATGGTAAGACTTGTCCATGTAGTTCCTAAAAATGAAAGTCTTCATGGATTGATACTCCTCTCTATTGAAATCACAGCCATTTCTGAAAAGAGTGAAAGGAAAAACTGACCATACAATCTAGGTTAAGGATCAAAGTAGATGTTTGAAATGTTGGTCTGTGTTATACTTTTTATATCTTTATGATAATTTAAAAATATTCACTAACCTTGTTAAGACAGAGGAAAAGTGGTCTAGCAGGAAGTCCAGCTCCTCTGCACCATAGTCTGTCAGCTCTTGTTGCCTTGCTGGCCAGGAATCATGACTGAATATCTTGAATGACTTAACTGCCTTTGCCGATGCTGATGGAGACTCTTCATCTATCAAGGAATAGAAGTACAGAGTTGAGAGAAAAAGAAAAATGATGATACATAAATACATAATTACAATACAAATACATAATTCTGTGCTTTCACTTACAAAGCAGACTGCTGAATCTTTGCTTTAAATGAAGCAAAGTGCAGTCGATGGTTGCTCTCACTGCTTGTTGTAGCTTAGGTGTGCTTGCCATGGAGAGTCCTTCCTTTCCCAGCCCAGCAGCTTCACCTTTAATGGTGATCCCCTGGGTTCAAAAAACATTAAACATTTAGACAAGAAAAAAATAATAAATCAACTCCAAATCTAAAATTTACTTAAAAAAAAAAAAACTGCTCACCTGAAACTTGTACAAAAGGTGAGTCTCCCCCTCACCCTCTTGTTGTCTTCTCTGGGCCTGAAGGTCTGCCAGTAATTCTGCCAGCCTACCACCTGGCTTGCATCTCACTGACATGGCCTCAATAGTTCTCAATCCCATTCACAGCCTTTAAAACATTTTCTTTGTGAAAAACAATGGTAAAAGCTACATATTCATTGATTACAATTATATTCTTTAACTATATTTTTCTTAACATGTCAACATTACCCGAGGCAAAATAACATAATTTCTTTGGAGAAGAAAGCTGAATTTACTTATGGCCTCAAACAAGTCAGCCAAGAAGTGACAGAAACCCACAAAGCTTCCATCTTCCATCATCTTCTTGACCTGCAAGACATAACCAATTACTAAACACAAATATCATTTATTTTGTATGCCTCCCAAATATGAAATCATTTTGAAATTAAATACAGATCTTGATCTTCCAGCAATATCAGCATTGGATGATGCAGTCAAATGTTCCATGTGGTAATACACTGCTGTGAACTGGCCAGGGTTCTGCAGATGTTTATCCTTTCCTCCAGGTTTTAGCAAGGTTTGGAGGGCCCGGTTCACATGTGGTAGCCAGCGTGTCCCACTGACACTACCTGATACATTTACACGAACACCCAACTCCTCTCCAAGTGCTTGTAGTTCTCTCATAGACTTGCTGCTAAAGTGATGTGTCTTCCAAACCATGTTGAGGAGATTGTAGACATGATCCACCATCGGAATTTTCCTTTGTACAGATAGCATTGCCAGCTCCAGTCTACAATTACAATGAATTAAACTTAAAATTAAACATGCATTTTTTTAGGTTACTACCCTATCTTTATTCTGAAGGTTCACATTTAAACTACCTATGTGGCATGCAATGAAAAGGGACAATAAAAGCCCCTGCCTCAGCTTGGAGGAGGGCTATTACCCCTCCTTTATGCCCGAGGTTGACAGCTGCACCATCAGCTCCCATGGAAACTGTCTTCTCAAACCACCCTGTTTCTGTCCCTAGATGATGAAAGGCCTCTTTGGTGGCACCATATACACCTTAAAATGCAAGCACAAGACAATGGTGTACAATTATGTCTTACACTGGACGAAAACACCAGTTTTTTCCCTCTGTCATCATCACACCTCAAAGCTGAAGTATTGTGGCACCTTAAGTGATTATTTAAACTAATAAATATTCACAGTAAAGACAGCTAAAGAAGTTAGTAGGTCTAATCAAAGAAGTTAATAGCTCTAATCAAAATGTGAATTAAACTTACCTTGAGCATGTGCATGTGTAACAAGAATCCACTGAGGCAAGTGGTAAGAACCCAAGTGCAGTTTTATTAACTCAAAATAGACATCCAAAACATAAAACAAAGACTTGGCAAAACAATAAAGAAACAAAAGACTTGACTTGACTTGGCTTGACACTCACCGACAGTGGGTTACAAGTTCAATCACAGACAAAGACACATGGCAAACATGAGGGCTTAAATACACAGACTGAGGACAAGACAATACACACCTGTGAACAATAATCAACCAATGAACCAATAACAACATGACACAACAGAACACAAGACCAGGGAGCACATGGCAGGATCACATGACAAATCAGGAAGTGCATGACAACACATGACTGTGAACATGATAAACTAAAAACATGAAACATGAACCAACACCTAAACACCCTGTGACAGATCCCCCCCTCTATGGGCGGCCCCTGACGCCCAAACATAAATATTCCACACACAAAGTCTTGGGGGGGGCGAACTTGGGGGAGGGATGGTGGGCCAGGGACGTGCCAAGGCACCGGACATGGACCCTGGCGTGGCTGGGACGGGCCTGGGAGCGTGGGCGGACCTGGACCCTGAGGCGTGGGTGGACATGGACCCTGAGGCGTGGGCGGACCTGGACCCTGAAGCGTAGGCGTGGACGTGGGCGGACCTGGACCCTGAGGCGTGGGCGGACCTTGGCGGATCGGGAGCCGTGGGCGGCCTTGGCGGATCGGGAGCCGTGGGCGGCCTTGGCGGATCGGGAGCCGTGGGCGGCCTTGGCGGATCGGGAGCCGTGGCGCCTTGGCGGATCGGGAGCCGTGGCGGCCTTGGCGGATCGAGCCGTGGGCGGCCTTGGCGGATCGGGAGCCGTGGGCGCCTTGGCGGATCGGGAGCCGTGGGCGGCCTTGGCGGATCGGGAGCCGTGGGCGCCTTGGCGTAACGGTGGCTCAAGGGGCCATGGCGATTCTGGCGGTTCAAGGGGCCATGGCAATTCTGGCAGTTCAAGGGGCCCTGGCGGTAACGATAGTTCAAGGGGCCATGGCGGTTCTGGCAGTTTAGGGGGCCATGGCGGTAACAGTAGTTCAGGGGGACATGGCGGTAACAGTAGTTCAGGGGGCCATGGCGGTAAGGGCAGTTCAGGGGCCCATGGCGGTAACGATAGTTCAGGTGGCCATGGCGGTAACGGCAGTTCAGGGGGACATGGCGGTAAGGGCAGTTCAGGGGGCCATGGCGGTAACGGTAGTTCAAGGGGACATGGCGGCAACGGAAGTTCAGGGGGCCATGGCGGCAACGGTAGTTCAGGGGGCCACGGCGGCGTGGCCTTCGTGGCTTCAATGTACCCCTTGCCCCCCCTCAATTTTCTTGGGCAGGACTAAGGGGTCTTGGGCTGGAGCATGGACGTGGGCTGGAGCCGGGGCGGCCTCGTGGGCTGGAGCCTGGATGGCCTGGTCGTGGGCTGGAGCCTGGATGGCCTGGACGTGGGCTGGAGCCTGGATGGCCTGGACGTGGGCTGGAGCCTGGATGGCCTGGACGTGGGCTGGAGCCTGGATGGCCTGGACGTGGGCTGGAGCCTGGATGGCCTGGACGTGGGCTGGAGCCTGGATGGCCTGGACGTGGACTGGACTGGGCCTGTGGGGCTCCTCGTCCACCATTCCCACAGTGAAAGCGGAGCCCACTAACAGAAGGGCATGGTCTAGATAACCTTCCAGGGACCAATGAATTTTAGCTCCTGGAAGCGTACAGGCTCATTTAGTCCATACCTAAAAATGTCCTTCAGCGCCACATCATTAAAATCGACTAGGCCGCACAGTACACAAAAGTCCTCCACATACTCCTCTATGGATCGTTGCCCTTGGCGCACACGCAGGATGGCAACTGCTGGGTTCATGGTTGGCGGTCTGTGATTCTGTAACAAGAATCCACTGAGGCAAGTGGTAAGAACCCAAGTGCAGTTTTACTAACTCAAAATAGACATCCAAAACATAAAACAAAGACTTGGCAAAACAATAAAGAAACAAAAGACTTGACTTGACTAAACAAAAGGCTTGGCTTGGCTTGGCTTGGCTTGGCTTGGCTTGGCTTGGCTTGGCTTGGCTTGGCTTGGCACTCACCGACAGTGGGTTACACGTTCAATCACAGACAAAGACACATGGCAAACATGAGGGCTTAAATACACAGACTGAGGACAAGACAAGACACACCTGTGAACAATAATCAACCAATGAACCAATGACAACATGACACAACAGAACACAAGACCAGGGAGCACATGGCAGGATCACATGACAAACCAGGAAGTGCATGACAACACATGACTGTGAACATGATAAACTAAAAACATGAAACATGAACCAACACCTAAACACCCTGTGACAGCATGTTTCATTTCGATGTGGCCAATCAAAATATTCATTGGTTTCCCTTCGTTTAAGATCCTTGCGTATATGATTTCGCATTTCTTTGTTGAAACGTTGGTGTCCCCATCGATCATAATTGATAAATACGGAGCATCCTTGATTTTCATGTAAGTCTTCCCCTTCAGAGTATCCGCAATTACTCCAACGAATTGTGCGCATGCTGTATCGTTGTTCCTTATCATTCTTCATTTGAAGGTCGAGCTGGCTTTTGTATTTGGTGAAGGGTAGTTCCTCTTTAGCAACGAAGTAGGCCGTGTTAAATTTCAACATCATCTCTGCCTCATCTGCGCTCTGATTTACAGTCATTTGTCTTCTAAAAGCAACCGGCAGTGACGTTGCTTTTTGATTTATAAACATGTCACGGCATACTCGATGCTTTAGGCTGAGATTGTGTTTAATCAGTGTATTGTGTTTAAACTGCAAAGTGCCTGTACTATCGGCAAACTTTGTGTTCCCCGCAGTTCTGGGGTAGCTGCTGCAGTATTCGCAGTTCATATAGTTCGACTGCTTATAATACCTCAGCCAGCTGAATTCTTTCAGCCAGTCTTCTCGAAAATGGTGAGTGTGGGCTTTTTTCGCCACACCAACCTCTGACTCTGCATCATCATCCGACGGTGACCCTGTCGACTCTGGCACTGGTACACTAGCCGCGGGTCGGAAGAACGAATCGATAGTTCGCTTGCTCATAGCTCAGACGCACGCACATATCAGGTTGTGATGATATTTGTCTCCTTTTCCTTCCCACAGATGTTTACACGCGCTCGATTATCTCTAGGCCCCTCCCCCTCCACACATTTTAGCCACTTACAGTGGCCATTCCCTTTTCTTCTCACACGCATTGGCCGCCTCACAGACAGGCATCACTCAATGAGACGCAAGTGTGTGCTCGCGTCTCATGTGTATGTGTGCGAGTGTGTGTGTGAGTGTTTGCGTGCATGTGCGCTCACGTCTCATTGATTATTTCATTGCTCATTTCATTGATCATTGATGTGCCCCTTCCATGTTTAATTTATAAAAAATACAGAGGGTGGGGGAGGCAAATTTACTGGTCGCACATGTGCGACTGGATGTAAAATTCAGTTGCACACTCTCAAAGTTTGGTTGCAAAATGCGACCATTTGGTGGCAGTCTGGAGCCCTGTGAACTACTGAGGAAGGGCACATGTCTTATCAAGCATTTCTAGAACAACGTTATATGCGGCTCCTTGACTGATGTCAAATTTACCCGATATCTCCCTAAAGGAGTTCTGGTTTGCCATATACCACAGAAATAGTAAGACTTTTTTTGTCCAGTGGAATCCTTTCTGGACCTCCTTTTGTGTGGTTTTCATGGAGACCCTGTTCTTTCAGTTTCCTGCAGAGGTAGTGAAACTGTTCTTTGCTAACTCGCATGTGACTTTTGAAGGTTTGGTCCTCCATTTCAAATATTTTCATCCAAGCTATTCCTGTTTTCTTAATGGACATCTCAGTAGGCTCCTGGCAGCAAAGTGTAACCATAAGCCTAAGGAAAAATAGTTTAAACAGGAGTATAAATCAAAGATATAGTTTAATAAATAGAATATAAAAGTTAAAGTCGTATTGCAATCATTTTGTTAAATAGTAAAATAAGAATATCATATTCAAATAATTTATATTTAATGTATAAATGCATTAATTGAAATTGATAGAAATAGATTTACATAGTTCTTAACAACATGCTTGTAAAAAAAAAAGTTTGACAATCGTCATATTAATAATTTCTGTAATATTTTTGCATAGGCCGAAATACAATAAAATTAGCTTTTTAGAGATCCCAGATGAATTGTGCAGCAACTGTATACAGTGCGAAATAATTAAATAACAAAATATCTACCAGGTCGTGTGAATGAAGAAATATGTTTTATTGGTTATTTATTCTTTAAGATTTTTACAGTCATCTTTTGACATGCACCATGTCTTTGCAAATCTTTGAATGGAGATTTGATAGAGGTAACGGCCAAATAAAGATAACTGTTAGTGGACTTTGCATGGCCGTTATATACATCAGGCACATTTAAGTGAAATATGGCAATAAGGATAGTGCTCGTGTAAGCATTGAAAATTGTTTTGGGACATTTATTTTCGTTGATATTTACAAAAGCAAACAAACAACAAAATATCCTCACAGCTTTCCACTTAGGCTACAGTATCAACATTAATTTACTGTTTGTGTTTTTCTTCTTCTTTCTGTTGGTCTAGCATGTGGGTTATAGTGTTCCCACTGCGCAATGTGACATCGTAGTGATGTCCTTTCTAAGTAATTTTTGGACGTCCAATTTCGGTCCACTGAAGGGGTTGTTTTGTAACGCCAGGCGACGTCTTTTTTCGATGTCTCCGGTACGTCAAATGTTGATGTCCGTGGGACCTCCGTATATGGGCTATTTATTGTCCATGTAGTACCATTAACTGATGGTAGGTTAGCCATCTGTTTCAGTGACCAAAAAGGACTGAACTCCTCACCATCCGGTGAGACCTAATCAGATTAACGTAAACAAAGGTCCCTTTTTGTTTGTCACGACCATATAACTAATTAACAGCTTGACGCGCCAGAAAATCTCGTCTACAACAAGATGCATTATTACAAAATTGGCAACTATCTGAGAATAAATTTTCAACTTCCCTCTCCTCGTGATTAGTCAAGAAGGCGACGATTTCAACACAAAGGAAACCTCGCGCCTTTGACCTCTCGGACGTGATTAAATCATCTCAAAGGAGCTCAACCCCTTTCTTCGGCTATGAAAACCAAGAATGACCATTAACTCTTTGCTTCCTGCCAAAGAGAGACTCCGCTGACACGGGCACCCTGCCCACGAGAGAACCTAGCATCTGGAGAGAGAGAGAAAAACTGGCCTCCATCACCCAAGAAAGGCCCACAGCTTCATCAGCGCCAGAGAACTCTTCCAAGAACCATTCGAGCCTCGCTGCCCCGAAAGATTCAGCGGACAATTGAACTCAGACACACACACGCGAGAAGCCAGATCAAAGCAAGTATTTTATTTCCCAATCAAACTGCGCTAAGGTTGTACACTCATTTCTATTTGTGGAATAATTTACTTGAGGTGTCTTATGAAGTAATGTGTGATAAAGCTGTAGCTCTCTCTGTCTCTCTCTCTCTCTTGTGCGCATGCGTGGGCGATTGTTGAGTGAGTGGAGTGTGATTCGGAGCGTGACTGTGGAATCCTTTCCAATTACAAAGGTCTGTTTACTTAAGTGTTGTTTCTCTCACAGGTTTTATTTACGTTTTCTTCTTTTTTTTCTAATGTGTATGGTCACAAAGCACTGAAAAGATTGTGGTGGGAACGGGGGTTGTGTCAGTCAGCCAGCCATGGCGAATTCGGGGATGGCGAGTTAAGAGCAACTCACCCCCCGGCAGCATGGAATAAAAGTGCCGCTTGGAGTTGAGCGCTCCGTTGAAGAGTGTGTGTTAGCGGAAGAGAGGTGGTTGGTCACAGTAGTATTCGCTCGGTGTCTAGAATGAACGGGGCTGTGGTGTTATTTTTAGACAAAGTCGAAAAGGTGAATGTAATAGTTGAACATGGGATAGATCTTAATGATAGTTTGATTAAGGTTTTTCCTCTTGTTAATCCAGCGAGAAGGGTTTTACTTTCTAATGTGCCCCCTTTTTATTAGTGATGACGCGCTGCAACGGGATTTGTCTCAATATGGACAGATGGTTTCTGCGCTTTAAGAAAATTCCTCTTGGCTGCAAATCTCCGTTGTTGAAACATGTTGTGTCTTTCCATAGGCAAGTGTATATAATTTTGAGGAGTGATATTGATGAGTTGAATGTTGCTTTTAAATTAAAAATTGACAGTTTTGATTATGTAATTTTTGCAATTATTGGTAACACTTTACAATACGGGTGCACTACTATGCATTAATTCATGCCTAACTAATGCACAGATAATAATGAGTTAATGTGTTACTAATGGTTAACTAACCCATTTATTAATGATTACTGCATCAGCAACTAATGAAGATTCTACATGATTAATAGATTAAGTAATAATTAAATTGTTATATTGTAACACATTAACTCATTATTATCTGTGCATTAGTTAAGCATGAATTAATGCATATTAGTGCACACGTATTGTAAAGTGTTACTGAATTAATAAATGTTTATGCTCCTGTAAAACCAACGGAAAGAATGTTGTTTCTTGAAACTTTATGTGATAATCTAAAACAATGTAATATGGAAAGTTTTTTAGTACTGGGTGGTGATTTTAATTGTACAGGTAATGATTTAGATAGAAATCATATTGAGCCACATATGGCTTCAAGAAGTAAATTATTAAATTTGATTAAAACCTGTCAAGTTTGTGACGTATGGAGGACTTTTCATTGTAATGATAGGCAGTATACATGGGCACATGCGAAAGAAAAGTGCATTTCTTTAGCAAGATTAGATCATTTTTATTGTTTTAAATATCAGAAACAATTTTTTAAATTTGTCCAGTTGGTTTCTCTGACCACTCAATGGTAGTAGCATGTGTTTTTATTAAATCTGTTAAAAATAAGAGCGCATACTGGCATTTTAATAGCGCTTTACTTGAAGATACTCATTTTTGTAAATGTTTTTCCTTTTTTTGGTTGGGCTGGAAATCTAAAAATTCTTTCTTTATATCAGTACAGCAATGGTGGGATATTGGGAAAGTGCAGATACAAAAACTTTGTAATCAGTACATTTTTAATGTAACTAGAGATATGGTTCAGTCTATAAGAAGTCTAGAGATGGATATCATGGAACTTCAGGCTTTAAATGAAGCCACTGCAAATCCAAACCAATTGCGGGCTCTTAAAGGAAAAAAAGGAGGATTAGCAGATTTATTAGGCACAAGGTCTCAGTTGATTAGATCCAGATTTCAGAATCTGCCCCGTTCAAGTTCTACTTCAGTTTGGAAAGAAAAAATGGTCAAAGTAAAAGTATCCAGTGTTTACTGGCAGAAGATGGAAATGTTTTAACTGAGCCTTCTGATATTAGAAAAAGGGCTGTCAGTTTTTATAAGGAGTTGTATTCCCACAGTTCTGTGGATGGCCAGTTAATGGCTGAATTTGTGTCAGATCTTCCAAAAGTGAGTGAAGATTCAAATGTAGAACTGGAATGTCCGTTAACGATAGATGAACTGTACAATGCTTTGCAGAATATGAAGAATGACAAAGCACCAGGACTAGATGGGTTGCCGGTTGACTTTTATAAAGCATTTTGGCATCAGTTGGGAGAAGATCTATTTGAAGTTTTAAGTCACAGTGTGGATAAAGGAAAAATGCCACTAAGCTGCAGAAGAGCTGTTTTAACTTTGCTGCCCAAAAAAAGGAGATCTCAAGGAGATAAAAAACTGGAGGCGAGTTTCTTTATTATGCACTTATTATAAGATTTTATCAAAAGCTTTCGCAAACAGACTGAAGAAGGTAATTGGACAAATGATACATTCAGATTAATCTTATTGTGTGCCTAATAGATCAATAATGGATAATATATCCTTGATTCAAGATGTTTTAGAAGTCTCTAGACTGTTTGGGAAAAAATGTGGCCTAATTTCCCTAGATCAAGAGAAGGCGTTTGACCGGGTGGATCATAATTTTTTATGGTATACGTTTGAAACTTTTGGTTTTCCACCTGTGTTCACTGCCTTGATTAAAGTGCTCTATGAAGACATCGAAAGTGTACTGAAGGTTAATGGTGGTTTGAGTAGCCACCATTAACTTTATGTGTTCTTTATCTTCCAAAGGAAGAAGATGGTCAAGGAGTTGTTGATCTGATAAGCAGGAAAGTAGCCTTTAGGCTTCTGTTTGTTCAAAAGTTTTTATACAATCCAAGTATATCTTGGTTTGGACCAACATGTTGCCTTTTAAGTAAGGTTGGAGGGTGGAATTTCAGAAGAAATATCTTTTGGACGGATTGACAGAGTTTTAATTTAAAGTTAATTTCTTCCTTTTGTGAGAGTGTAAGAAAAGCATGGTGTATCATACAGGTTATAAGGACATTGTCATATAAGTCACTGTATTGGTTTCTGGAAGAACCTTTGGTTAATGGTGCTCGACTAGATTTATGTGGAAATACAACTTTATGGTTGATGCAACTTTTAACAAAAGCCAAAGTTGTAAAAATGAAAGACTTGTTAGAAGTGGCTGGTATCACATTGGACAATGTTGATGCACTTGCGCAGAGACTTTAAATCAAATCAACAAGGAGAGTCCATTTTTTATTGAAGAAATGCAGAGAAAATTTGTTTGAAGAAGACTGGAATTTTCTATCAAGTAAGGCACTTCCTGATAATACGGGTCATTTTCCTTGTATGGTGATCTCTAAAAGTGTAATAGAAAATGAAAATATTGTTATGAACTCTGATGATTTGAGAGACATATTGTTTGATCCAATAGGAGGGAAGAGTTTATATAAAATTTGTGTAAAAGTGATTGTGGCGGAGGGGGCGTGGTTTTGCGAGGTCTGTAGCGGGAGAGAGGGAGCAGAGCCGAGCGGTCGGTAAGTAGGTCAAGTGCAGATCACTAACACCTGTGTCTGATTGCAGTAATTGGCGGGGAGAGACAGCATTTAAGCCGCGACAAAGAGAGAGAGGGAGAGAGAGACCTGGACTGGGACTGCTACTGCCGTGCTGCTACTGTGCCCTGAGGGAAACTGACGCTGACCACTAGAGAAACGTGCATACTGAGTTTGGAGTATATGATTGTGCAAGCACCCTCGTGCGTGACTTTTGTTTTGAGATTTTATTGATTAAAAGTGCGCAGTCCCAGTCTCGCCGACCCTGTCTTCTTCCTTCCCACACCCACACAAACCTCCATTACACTGGTGCCGAAACCCGGGAAGGGAGAAGATCGCCGCCGCCATGCAGTCCCCGTCAACAAACGCCACTTGCGGACATCATCCAGTCGCTCGCTGGTCTTCACCAGGAACACCATCAAGACCTGCTGGCAGTGAGGGAGGAGCAACAAACCCGCTTTGAAGCCCTCCTTCTGGCCCAGCATGAAGACCGCGAGCTGTTCCGGAGCTGGATCGACCGAGATTCGGCCGCCCCCAGCTACCACCGACTCGGCCGCCGTTCTCCACCTCTCGAAGATGGGCCCCGAGGATGATCCGGAGGCATTCCTAGACCTCTTCGAGAGGTCCGCCGGGTCCCGGGGATGGCCCCAGTCGGACTGGCCAATGCGGCTCCTGCCGTTGCTCTCCGGGGAGGCGCAGGTAGCCGCCCACCAGCTGCCAGTCCAGAATCTCCTGGTCTACGCAGACCTGAAGCGCGCTATTCTATAGCGGGTTGGCCGGAGCCCGAACAGCATCGGAAGAGGTTCAACCCTGACCTCGACGAGTCCGGCCGGCCCTTCGCCTTCGCGCACCAGCTCCGGGACTCCTGCCGCAAGTGGCTGATGGCCGATGGAAGCGATGTCGAGGACATCATCGATCGAGTGGTGCTGGAGCAGTTCGTCGCGCGGTCCAGTGCCACCGCCCGACGTCGCTAAACCAGGCCATACAGTTGGCGGAGGATCAGCTGGTGGTTGTGCCATGGGGTCGGCGAACCCCTACCATCTGCTTCTCTCTCTCTCTCTCTCTCTAGGCCAGTTCCAGTGCCCAGGACACGCGGAGGAATGCCGCCCAGACCAGCCCCAAGATGGAGGACGGGCGGATCCAGCGAGGTCCTGGCCACTCCCCGTCCGACGCCGAGGGGAGGGGCAATCGCGGCGGACCCATACCCCTCGATCTTCACCCCCGCACTCTCTCCTCGCCAACCTGATGACCTACCTCCAACCACTAGGGCGGCGGGGAAGCCTGGGCCGGCTTGTTGGCGCTGCGGGGACCCGGGGCATTTCATTGACCGCTGCCCGGTCATGGAAGTCGGCACAGTGGTCCGGGTCCCTGACGCTCCACAAGCCGCCCCCGATCAAGCGGGGCTGTACCTAATACCCGTGAGTATCAAGGGGGGTACGTATCAGGCCTTGGTGTATTCGGGTTGTAACCAGACCTCCATCCACCAAAGCCTGATTCAATCTAAAGCACTGGGTAACAGCCGCAGGGTTACGGTGAGGTGTGTGCACGGGGAAGTGGTGAACTATCCATTGGTGCCCGTGGATAATCAATTTAGGGGACAAAAACATAGTGTGGAGGTGGCAGTTAAACCGCACCTCCGGCATCCGTTCAATACATTGTTGGGACACTTATGTGCGGATGCCTCCTGGGGAACACGCGTGCAGCGGAAAGAGACTGTGGCCGCTTCTGAGCTTCTCAGAGAGAATGGAGCAAATGGTCTATGCTGGAACCAGACTATCACACTCGATTTCTGCGAGCCCCCAGATATCAACCAAAGAGCGCCGAGCCCCACAACCATCAAAGCCTGTGGGCCCAGCTCGCTCTCAGCCTCCTCCTGTGAGATTTCTTCGGTCACAACGCCAGGGCCAACACCCTCCTCCATCTGTTGTAGGTGAACCCAAAACAACTGATACCAGCTCTCAGTGATGTGTGTTGGGTCCCCGCCATGATAACAGTAACTTTATCAAATGTTTACAGAACGAGCGGGAACCCAGTGTGCCTGTCTCTTTCTCTATTTCAGTTCTGTTACGTGATAGAAAGTGTAAGACCTTCTCAGACCGTATAGCAAACCCATCTAATCTGCTGCCTATTACATGTCAAACTAAGATTATTGTGGGGGAAAAAATTAATACTGTTAAGTTAGCACTTTTAAATATCCGCTCACTTAAGAACAAATCATTTCTAGTCAATGACTTAATAACCACAAACAACCTAGATTTTTTGCTTCTAAATGAAACTTGGCTTGAAGAAAACTGCAGTGCAACAGTCCTCAATGAAACAGCCCTCCTAACTTTACTTTTATGAGTATGTCCAGAGCGTTTAGAAGAGGTGGGGTATTGCTGCTCTTTTTAAAGATGTCTATCAATGTAAGCAAGTGTCATTTGGTGACTATCTGTCTTTTGAATATCTGGGTATTGTGTTAAAGGTGCTCCACGATCCTGCTTATCATTGTTTACAGGCCTCCAAAATACTCTCCATCCTTTACTGAGGACTTTACAGAGCTGTTATCAATAATCTCCTCAGAGTTTGATTGTTTTGCCATTGCTGGGGATTTTAACATTCACATAGACAATGCTGAATCCAGTACAACAAAAGAGCTCATGACTGTTATTAACACTTTGATTTGACACAGCATGTACATGGTCCCACACACAATCGTGGACACACTCTAGACTTACTTATCAGCAAGGGTCTAAACATTTCATCAATTGTTGTTAAAGATGTAGCATTGTCTGATCATTTCTGTATTTTCTTTGATATTTCAATCTCTCCTGCCATTGAAGCTAGATCTGTCGCTGTCAAAAAGAGAAGCTTAAATGAGAACACTAGTGAGCTATTTATGAAGGCTATATCTCTAACACCAAGCATATCTGCAGACTCTGTTGATTCTCTCCTTGACTCCTTTAACTCAAAAGTTAAGAGTGTAATTGATAATATTGCTCCTGAGAAAGTCAAGAAAAGAGTGGAAGACAGAAAGCACCTTGGAGAAACTCAACGGCAGTGCAAATAATGAAAAGACAATGCAGGAAATCTGAACGCATGTGGCGGAAGACAAAACTTATAATCCATTATAACATCTATAAAGACAGCCTTCATGATTTCAATGTGGAACTAGGCAAGGCTAGACAGACCTTCTTCTCAAATATTATAAACAGAAACATAAACAACACGCGCACTCTTTTTACTGTAGAGAGACTGACAAACCCCGAGTCACATTCCCAGTGAAATGCTCTCTGACAGCAAATGCAGTGAGTTTGCTTCCTTCTTCTCAGAGAAAATAAATAATATCAGGAAGGCGATCAGCACATCCGTGAGTTGCTTTGGGGTCAGTCAGATCAGACCACAACCTCGGAAAGTTACTATGTCTGATTTTGAAGCAATTGATTATAAAATTTTAGAAGAAACGGTGCAGCACCTTAAAACATCAACCTGCCTCCTTGACACACTCCCACTTCTTTTTCAAAAGTGTGTTTAACTGTTTAGAAGCAGATCTGCTAGAAGTGGTAAACTCATCACTTCTCAATGGGAATTTTCCAAACTCCCTTAAAACCGCAGTAGTTAAGCCTCTTCTGAAAAAGAGAAATCTGATAACTCCATATTGAACAACTACCGACCAATCTCAAATCTCCCTTCATAGGCAAGATCATTGAAAAAGTTGTCTTCAGTCAGCTGAACAAATTCTTAAGCTCAAACGGATACTTTGACAATTTTCAATCTGGTTTCCACCACATCACAGCACAGAAACAGCGCTCATAAAGATCATAAATGATATTCGCCTCAATACAGATACAGGCAAAACATCAATTCTGGTGCTATTTCGACCTCAGTGCCGCATTCGACACTGTTGACCATAACATACTTCTTGACAGGCTGGAAAACTGGGTCGGACTTTCTGGGATGGTCCTTAAATGGTTCAGGTCGACTTAGAAGGAAGAGGTTATTATGTGAGTATAGGTGACCATAAGTCTGACTGGACATCCATGACTTCATGGAGTCCCACAAGGGTCAATTCTAGCACCACTCCTATTCAACCTGTATATGCTGCCACTGAGCCAAATAATGAGAGAGAACCAAATGGCTTACCACAGCTATGCTGACGACACCCAGATCTACTTAGCACTATCACCTAATGACTATAGCCCCATTGACTCCTGTGCAAATGCATTGATGAAATTAACAGTTGGATGAGCCAAAACTATCTCCAGTTAAACAAAAACAAAACTGAAATCATTACATTTGGAAACGAAGATGAAATTCTCAAGGTGAACGCATCTTGAGACAAAAGGTCTAATAACAAAAATCAAGTCAGGAATCTTGGTGTGATTTTGGAGTCAGACCTGAGTTTCAATAGTCATGTCAAAGCAATAACTAAATCAGCTTACTATCATCTGAAAAATATTGCAAGAATTAGATGCTTTGTTTCCAGGCAAGACTTAGAGAAACTGCTCATGCTTTCATCACCAGCAGGGTGGACTATTGTAATGGTCTTCTAACCGGCCTTCCCAAAAGACCATTAGACAGCTGCAGCTCATACAGAATGCTGCGTGCCAGGATTCTGAGCAGAACAAGAAAATATGACCATATCACGCCAGTCCTCAGGTCTTTACACTGGCTTCCAGTTACATTTAGGATCAATTTTAAAATATTATTACTTGTTTATAAATCACTCAATGACCTAGGACCTCAATACATTGCAGATATGCTGATTAAATACAAACCCATCAGATCACTCAGATCATCAGGATCAAGTCAGCTAGAAATACCAAGAGTTCACTCAAAGAAAGGAGAGTCTGCGCTCAGCTATTGTGCCAGCCGTAGCTGGAACCAGCTTCCAGAAGAGATCAGATGTGCTCCAACAGTAGCCACATTCAAATCTAGACTCAAAACACATCTGTTCAGCTGTGCCTTTACTGAATGAGCACTGTGCCACTGTACGTCCGACTGATTGCACCTATTCTAATCTATGCATCATCTTAATTTTTATTTTTATTTTATTTTTTATCTATATATACACTGTAATAATTTTATTCTTTTTAAATATCTTTACAACTATATATTTCTATTGTCTTCTTATTTTAAAAATTCTCTTTACAACTGTTTTTAATTATCCTGTTTTATTTTTAAGTCTTACACGTGGTATTCTTAATTCTTATCACTATTTTAATTTCATTTTCATGTAAAGCACTTTGAATTGCCATTGTGTATGAAATGTGCTATATAAATAAACTTGCCTTGCCTTGCCTTGCTCAGCTGGGCGAGGTGGATTCGGGGCCTCGGGAACCTGTTTCAGGGGAACTGAGCGGTCGAGAGATGCCCGTTCTCACAGATCGCGATGACTTTCCCCTGGAACAGTCCCAAGATGAATCGCTTAAACATGCATTTAGTCAGGTCCGTTCCATCGACGGCCACCTTCTCCATCCTGACCGACAGCTCACTTATCCGTATTTTGCAGTCATAAAAGATAGGTTGTATCGGGTGACCCAGGACGCCCAGACAAAGGAAGATACAACCCAGTTGTTGGTACCTAAAAGCCGTCGGGAAGGGTTGTTCCAGGCGGCTCATTCTAATCCTATGGCCGGGCATTTAGGACAGCAGGCTACACTTAACCGTCTCATGGCCCGGTTCTTCTGGCCAGGCATTCACGAGAACGTGCGCAGGTGGTGCACGTCTTGTCGTGAATGTGAGTTGGTAAATCCACCGGCCACCCCAAAAGCACCATTGTGCCCACTTCCACTGATGCAGGTCCCCTTCGAGAGAATTGGTATGGACCTCATCGGGCCATTAGAACGGTGCCCAGACGCTGGCATCGCTTTGCATTAGTTCTGGTAGACTATGCAACGCGATACCCAGAAGCCGTGCCGCTCCGCACTATTTCCGCAAAAAGTGTGGCGAGCGCACTGTTTTCCCTAATCTCCCGGGTTGGAATCCCGAAAGAGATTCTCACCGACCAAGGCACGGCGTTCATGTCACGAACCATCCACGAACTATACGAATTGTTGGGCATTAAATCGATTCGCACTAGCGTCTATCACCCACAAACAGACGGTCTGGTGGAACGTTTTAATCGCACGTTGAAGACCATGATTCGTAAGTTTGTTCACGAGGACGCCAAAAATTGGGATAAGTGGCTAGAACCTCTGTTGTTTGCTGTACGCGAGGTCCCACAAGCCTCCATGGGGTTTTCCCCCTTCGAGCTTCTCTATGGGCGCCAGCCTCGGGAGGTACTGGACGTCCTTAGAGAGGCTTGGGAGGAAGGACCTTCCGCGGCCAAAAACGAAATTCAGTATGTTCTGGACCTGAGAACAAAACTCCACACATTGGGGCGGCTATCAATGGAGAATTTGTTACAGGCCCAGGACAAACAAAAACAGCTATACAACAGAGGGGCTAGACTTCGTCAATTTGCACCGGGAGATAAAGTTCTGGTATTACTCCCCACTTCCAGCTCGAAATTACTTGCGAAGTGGCAAGGACCGTTTGAGGTCACACGGCGAGTAGGCGAACTCAACTATGAGGTGGTACGATCAGATAGGGACGGGGCACGTCAAATCTACCACCTCAACCTTTTAAAAAAATGGTCAGAGGCGGAGTCATTGATGCTGGCGACGGTGGTGAGCCGAGAGGAGGATCTCGGGCCAGAAGCAGTTCAAAAACCTCAATCCCTCGCTCTGGCCCCAGGGGGGGATCACCTCTCACCCTCACAGCTCACTGATGTGAGAACGGTACAAACAGAGTTTGCGGACGTGTTCTCGGCCCTACCGGGTCGTACAGACCTCATCCAGCACCATGTAGAGACGGAGCCGGGCATGGTGGTTTGCAGCCGGCCGTATCGTTTGCCTGAACACAAGAAAAAAGTAGTTCAGGCCGAATTAGAGGCGATGATGGATATGGGGGTGATAGAAGAGTCCAGCAGTGACTGGGCGAGCCCGATCGTTTTGGTCCCAAAACCTGACGGCTCAGTCCGGTTCTGTGTAGACTATAGAAAGGTGAACGCGGTGTCGAAATTTGATGCGTACCCAATGCCACGGATTGACGATTTGCTTGATTGGCTAGGGACTGCTCGCTTTTATTCGACACTGGACTTAACAAAAGGATATTGGCAGATCCCCTTGTCTCCCATGTCCAAAGAAAAAAACGCTTTCACCACGCCGTTTGGATTACACCAATTCGTCACGCTTCCTTTCGGATTGATCGGGGCTCCCGCAACCTTCCAGCGTCTGATGGACAGAATTCTCCGGCCACATGCTGCATATGCCGCTGCGTACTTGGATGATATCATCATCTACAGTGCAGATTGGCAGCGGCATATGCAGCACTTGCGGGCTGTCCTGAAGTCACTGAGAAAGGCGGGGCTCACGGCAAACCCAAAGAAGTGTGCGATTGGGTGGGTGGAAGTAAGATATCTGGGCTTCCACTTGGGTCATGGACAGGTGCGTCCCCAAATTGACAAGACGGCAGCTATTGCGACCTGTCCTAGACCAAAGACCAAAAAGGAGGTTAGGCAGTTCCTGGGGCTAGCGGGAAGGTTTGTGCCTAATTATTCGGACCTCGCTAGCCCGCTGACTGATCTAACTAAAAAGGATGCATCAGATACAGTTCAGTGGACGGAGCGGTGCCAGCAGGCTTTGACCCAGATAAAGGCTGCTCTGTGTGGTGGGCCGCTCCTACAGGCTCCTAACTTCTCTCTCCATTTTCCCTACAGACTGACGCCTCGGACAGGGGGTTGGGCGCTGTACTGTCCCAGGAGGTGGAGAGGCTCCATATAAGAGATGCCGTACATGTGGTGTGGGAGCATTTCCATTTGGAAATGCCAAATAAAGTGAGATGTATGATTTGCAACAGTAGAAGTGAAAAGGTAGCTCAAGGGTGCGTTTTTGCCCAGAACGCATGATCCATTAATTTATTGATAAGAGAGAGCAATACATTTCCCTCATTTGTATGTACTTGCTAAAAAATATTTGTGCATCCCAGCAAGTGTCTCTTATGAGAGGATTTTTTCAAAGGCTGGAGAAATTATATGTAAAAAAAGGAGTCGGCTAAGTCCTTCAACAGCAGAGAAATGTATATATATTTTTTAATAAACATGTAATGTAACAACTGTGACACATTGTGGCTGTATTTATTTTATTAATCTACATTTTTCATGACAAAAAACAACAAGGAGGCTACAGGTTACAAAACCAAGTAGTTGTCAGACAGATGTTAAAAACATAGATCACTGTCAAGGTTATTTCAGATCGATACATGTAGGTGACCACTAGATGGCGTCATGGAGACGGGTGTCAGGTGTTTCGAAGCTTCGGCACATTTGCTTCAACTGTTTCAGTGCTTCACGAAGCCTCGGTCTGCCCATCACTAAACATCACCACACTCGTATTGGTTGCTGTTGCTGCTGCTGCTTTCTCCTTTACACTGACAAGACGTCCAGGGAAACCCAAAGTGAACCACAAACACCAAATACCAACAAGAAGCAACCCTGCTTTGTCTTCAAGCTTCTCCTTATATATACCTCTTCTCACATGTGTTCCAAATGACAGTCCGATTAGTGATTACAGCTGGCGCTCGTCAATGTCAGTGGCCATGATGTGCCACCGGAATTGGCCCGGTGTTACAACGGAAGTCGCTCCCCCGTGCAACAATTTCCGGTCCCAAGGTTCCCAGTCAGCTCACCCGGTGATAAGGGCTTCAGCCCCAGACCAGCATCCTGAGGGGCCTCCAGGCCAGGAACCCATAGTCTTGCCCAAGAAAATTTGGGGGAATTTGGAAGGCCTGGAAGGCCTAGCTACGATCCCGTCTGCCCACGCTCCATAGTCCAGGTCCTCCCACGCTCCATGGTCCAGGTCCTCCCAAGCTCCATGGTCCAGATCTTCACAAGCTCCATGGTCCAGATCCTCCCAAGCTCCATGGTCCAAGTCTTCCCAAGCTCCAATGCTTTGCCATCTCAGAAAGAACAATCTTCTTCTCCTCCTTAAGTCTCCTTATTGCCATCACAACATCAAACGCCTTCCTCTTGGTTTTCAAATCTACAACGTCTGGGATACAGTTGTGGAAAATAAGTCAATTGTAAGTATTTTTCAAAGAATTTCTGAAATAATATGTGATAAGGCATAATTGGTTTTGTGCTACAATGTGAATCAAGCAAAATTGTGTGTACATACTATGTGAAAGTTGCCATGGCCAAACTGTCTCGTCAGATTGAATGATGTCAAAGACAATTCTTTCTGTATCTGGAACCATACTATTGTATTTTTCAACAACAGAGCTAAGAATGGCCTTCTCCTCTCTGATTTTGCACCGAATCCGGGCCCAACCTTTTCTGCCATCGGTGTCTTTGTAAAGGCGCTGGGACCTTCTTTTAATGCTGGCTACAGTACCTCCATTCTACCGGTCACCGCGTCAAGATCTGCATTCTTTTGGGATGTTGTTGCTGAGAAAAAAAGAAGTGTAAACATTTCACTTACATTTTCATGGCAGTAACTGAAATGAGCTTAGTCTCAATGTAACAGAACGCCACAGGGAAGTCATAAGGATTATCCCTCTTTGCTTCCTTTTTTTTTTCTTGATGAAAAAAAAGCTCCTGGAGGTAGAACAGTTGAGTCTCAATAATCATTTCATATTTCTTAGCGTGTATATGAAGTATGTAACAGGTTACCAAAGAAAATGACAATGTAGCCAAGATGGAATCCGCTAACTGCGAGAAATGTCCAATGTTCCAACTTTTGGACTGTACACCATTCAGGTACTTTCAGGGCACTTTGTTTCGACATGGTTTCCAGTGTGCATGCACTACATACAAAAATTTGGCATTTTACTTGCATATGTACTGTCACATGCCTGTCCTGTCTTGTGTGCACATGTGGGTTTTGTTAGTGTGGCCATGTGCCACTGTCATTGTTTGATCCCTCCCCCTTGTTACCTGATTATTGGTTTCATTTGCCCCACCTGTGCCACCTCATTCCCAGCTTGATTTCTCCCCTTTATATAGCCCTTGTGTTTGTCAGTCTTTGTCGGATCCTTGTAATGTCTACGTCTCCCGTTTCCCCGTGAATTCCCCGTGTCGGTATGTGTTTTTGTGTTTTTGATTATGTATTTTTCCCCCTCGTGGGTTTTGTTTTGAGTTTATGTTTTGTTTTGTTAATAAATTCCCCTTATCACTGCACTTGAGTCCTCGCACCAGTTTTTCCTTTGTGTTAATGTGACAGAAGGATCCGACCAACTTGAGGACTCAGCAGGAGGAGTTTGTTTTTTGTTTTCTGTTGTTTGTTTTCAGCTGAGATGGAGCTGAACAGACAGGTGCAGGTGATGCGGCAGGTAAACTCGAGGTACATCCGTCAACAGGGGGCGGGTGTACGAGAGTTTGCCTGCCAATTCCTCAGAGAGGTGCATCACCTGTACCTAAATGAGGCAGAGAAGGCAGAGGTCTTCAACCTCTGCCTGGACATGCCTCTGAGTCCCACGGAGGTCGACAGGATGGGGACCCCGGACTTTTGGGAGTTCGTGGACCAGCTGGACTCCCTTCCTCCGAGGACCCCGATTCGGAGAGCTCCGTGGGTCCGGGTTCCGGTGGTCCCTGTACCGGTGGTCCCTGTACCGGTGGTCCGTAAGCGGAGGAGGAAAGGGAAGGAGCGCTCCTTGACTGTGCCGGTGGTCCCTGTGCCGGTGGTCCCTGTTCCGGTGCTCCCTGTGCCGATGGATCGTGTTCCGGTGGTCCCTGTAACGGCGGATCGTGTTCCGGTGGTCCCAGTGCCGGTGGATCGTGTTCCGGTGGTCCCAGTCCCGGTGGATCGTGTTCCGGGGAGTCCTGATCCGGTGATCCCGAGTCTGGAAATGGCCTGGAGGGCTGTGACCGGATACGTTATGGTGGCCTTCTGGAGGGCGTGGGAGAAACACAGGACTTTCTCCGAGCCCCCAGAGGCAGTCCCGGTGGTCCCAGTCCCGGTGGTCCCAGTCCCGGGGATCCCTGAGCCAACGGACCCCGAGCCGACGGACCCCGAGCCGGCTGACCCCGAACCGGCTGACCCCGAGCCGGCTGACCCCGAGCCGGCTGACCCTGAGCCGGCTGACCCTGAGCCGGCTGTCCCGTTTCCAGCGGACCCTGAGCCGGCTGACCCTGAGCCGGCGGTCCCGTTTCCGGCGGACCCTGAGCCGGCGGTCCCGTTTCCGGCGGACCCTGAGCCGGTGTTCCAGTTTCCGGCGGACCCTGAGCCGGCGGTCCCGTTCCGCTGACCCGTTTCCGGCGGACACTGTGCTGGATGTGCCATCCCGGCCGCCTGAACTCTGCTGGCCACTCCGGCTTCCCCGGCCGCCTGAACTCTGCTGGCCATCCCGGCCGCCTGAACTCTGCTGGCCATCCCGGCCGCCTGAACTCTGCTGGCCACTCCGGCTCCCCCGCCCGCCTGAACTCGGCTGGCCACTCCAGCCCCCCCGGCCGCCTGAACTCTGCTGGCCACTCCAGCCCCTCCGGCCGCCTGAACTCTGCTGGCCACTCCAGCCCCCCCGGCCGCCTGAACTCTGCTGGCCACTCCGGCTCACCCGGCCGCCTGAACTCTGCTGGCCACTCCGGCTCACCCGGCTGCCTGAACTCTGCTGGCCACTCCAGACCCCCTGGCTGCCTGAACTCTGCTGGCCACTCAGGCCCCCCCGGCCGCCTGAACTTTGCTGGTCACTCCGGCCCCTCCGGCCGCCTGAACTCTGCTGGCCACTCCGGCCCCCCTGGCCGCCTGAACTCTTTGTGTTCCCTGTCCCTCCCTTGTTTTCCCCGTCCTTATCTGTTTCTCCCTGGTCTGTCCCCCCGTCCCGCCCCTGGTCTGTCCTCTCCGCCCCGCCTTGGTCTGTCCTCCCCGTCCCGCCCCTGGTCTGTCCCCCCCGCCCCTGGTCTGTCCCCGCCCCGCCCTGGTCTGTCCTCCCCCGCCCCTGGTCTGTCCCCCCGTCCCCGCCCCTGGTCTGTCCCCGCCCCGCCTTGGTCTGTCCTCTGCCCCGCCTTGGTCTGTCCCTCTGGCCCCGCCTTGGTCTGTCCCCTCTGGCCCCGCCTTGGTCTGTCCCCTCGTCCCGCCCTGGTCTGTCCCCTCGTCCCGCCCTGGTCTGTCCCCCCGTCCCGCCCCTGGTCCGTCCCTCACGCCCCGCCCTGGTCCGTCCCTCCCGTGCCGCCCTGGTCCGTCCCTCCCGTGCCGCCCTGGTCCGTCCCTCCCGTGCCGCCCTGGTCCGTCCCTCTCCCGTCCCTCCCTGGTCCGTCCCTCCTGGTCCGTCCCTCCCGTCCGTCCCTCCCGTCCCTCCCTGGTCTGCCCCTCCCGTCCCTCCCTGGTCTGTCTTTCTTGCCCCGCCCTCGGCTGATGGAGCGTCTGGTAGCCGCTCCGTAGAGAGGGGGTTATGTCACATGCCTGTCCTGTCTTGTGTGCACATGTGGGTTTTGTTAGTGTGGCCATGTGCCACTGTCATTGTTTGATCCCTCCCCCTTGTTACCTGATTATTGGTTTCATTTGCCCCACCTGTGCCACCTCATTCCCAGCTTGATTTCTCCCCTTTATATAGCCCTTGTGTTTGTCAGTCTTTGTCGGATCCTTGTAATGTCTACATCTCCCGTTTCCCCGTGAATTCCCCGTGTCGGTATGTGTTTTTGTGTTTTTGATTATGTATTTTTCCCCCTCGTGGGTTTTGTTTTGAGTTTATGTTTTGTTTTGTTAATAAATTCCCCTTATCACTGCACTTGAGTCCTCTCACCAGTTTTTCCTTTGTGTTAACGTGACATGTACATGACCAAGAAAACAGTGTATGTATGATTTCATTTTAAAACAGCAATCACTTGCAGAAGCATGTCTCCCATTATTCTGTAAAACTGAGACATTGAAGTAATAGTATAACTCTCACCTTTTGCCCACTCCTTAACATCAGTGACCCAGCCCTCAACTTCAACATGTGTCACTGCCAGATTTCAACGTTGTTGAGTTCTATAGAAGTCTATCGGACTACCCTGCACGTTTGTAAAATTACGCCAAAGGTATACCCAGTGCGTTAAAAAGTGACGCCAGAGTCTCTTGACCATGCGTAAGACATTTGACGAGTAGGGAGTGAGACTGTGTTGGAATATTGGATAATGGCTATAAATACAAATCTGTAAGTTATCTAATTGAAGTTTTATGTGCTATTGAGAATTTGAGAACGGGCTGAGCTCTCAGACCAGGGGTCCGTTCTTCATATCTCGCTTAATATATCTGAGATGATTTGACAGATCCCAGATCTTCTAATCATGATAACTGATCTCTGGCTAATTTGGTTCTTCAATTAAAATATCTGGATAAAGTTTACTGCGCGTTCCTGTGTTCACTGAAGAGGGCAGATCCATCGATTCCTCAAAACCACGATCAGCAGTGATTGTGATTGGCTGGTGGCAAGACAACTTAATGACATCATATAATTAAAAAAGACACTTGGCAAAAAAACTTGACAAATAAAAAAAAAAATTATAATAAATAAAAATAAAAACTTAAAAAAAATTCAGGCCCCTCCAATTGAAAATTTTCTAGGGACTGGTCACATCTAAATTTTTCAGTTGGCAAAATTGAATTTCTGTGAATTGATACAATTTAATTTACAGAAATTCAATTTGGCCAACTGAATTTTTTTTTTACAGTGTAATGAAGTGTGCACCTTTTTTAAACATGATTTCCAATTATTTATAGTCACGATTTTATAGTATTTGTACACCCTTTACATTTTTATTTCAATGTTGTAATATTCGGCACCGAATATTCCTCCATAGATACCCATTGTGACTCCAGATCCTGGATGATCCATGCCACCACAGCTTTTATTTGGGCTCTCAGGATTCTTTGATGAATAGAAAGTTCAAAAGAACAGTATTTATCTGAAATAAATAGCTTTAGTAACATTATACTATCGTTCAAAAGTTTTGGGTAGGTAAGAATTTATTTTTATTTTTGGGGGGGAAAGAACTTAAAGAAATTAATACATTTATTCAGCAAGGATGCATTAAATTGATTAAGTAACAGTAAAGACATTTATAATGTTGCAAAAGCTTTATATTTCAGATAAATGCTGTTCTTTTGAACTTTCTATTCCTTAAATAATCCTGAAAAAACTGTTCAACACTGATGTGTGTTGAACAGCAAATTCTCACATCAGAATGATTTCTGAAGGATCATTAGACTCAAAAGACTTTGAATCACAGAAACAAATAGCATTTTAAAATGTATTCAAATAGAAAACATGTATTTTAAATTGTAAAATTTCACAATGATACTGTTTTTGCTGTATTCTGGATCAAATACACTAACCTAAAGGATTATTAGGAACACCTGTTCAATTTCTCATTAATGCAATCATCTAATCAACCAATCACATGGCAGTTGCTTCAATGCATTTAGGGATGTGGTCCTGGTCAAGACTCCTGAACTCCAAAATGAATGGGAAAGTTGATTTAAGCAATTTTGAGCGTGGCATGGTTGTTGGTGCCAGACGGGCTGATCTGAGTATTTCACAATCTGCTCAGTTACTGGGATTTTCATGCACAACCATTTCTAGGGTTTACAAAGAATGGTGTGAAAAGGGAAAAACATCCAGTATGCGGCAGTCCTGTGGGCGAAAATGCCTTGTTGATGCTAGAGGTCAGAGGAGAATGGGCCGACTGATTCAAGATGTTAGAAGAGCAACTTTGACTGAAATAACCACTCGTTACAACCGAGGTATGCAGCAAAGCATTTGTGAAGCCACAACACGCACAACTTTGAGGTGGATGGTCAGAAGACCCCACCGGGTAACACTCATCTCCACTACAAATAGAAAAAAGAGGCTACACTTTGCACAAGCTCACCAAAATTGGACAGTTGAAAACTGGAAAAATGTTGCCTGGTCTGATGAGTCTCGATTTCTGTTGAGACATTCAGATGGTAGAGTCAGAATTTGGCGTAAACAGAATGAGAACATGGATCCATCATGCCTTGTTACCACTGTGCAGGCTGCTGGTGGTGGTGTAATGGTGTGGGGAATGTTTTCTTGGCACACTTTAGGCCCCTTAGTGCCAATTGGGCATTGTTTAAATGCCACAACCTACCTGAGCATTGTTTCTGAACATGTCCATCCCTTTATGACCACCATGTGCCCATCCTCTGATGGCTACTTCCAGCAGGATAATGCACCATGTCACAAAGCTCCAATCATTTTAAATTGGTTTCTTGAACATGACAATGAGTTCACTCTACTAAAATGGCCCCCACAGTCACCAGATCTCAAACCAATAGAGCATCTTTGGGATGTGGTGGAATGGGAGCTTCATGTCCTGGATGTGCATCCCACATATCTCCATCAACTGCAAGATGCTATCCTATCAATATGGGCCAACATTTCTTAAGAATGCTTTCAGCACCTTGTTGAATCAATGCCACATAGAATTAAGGCAGTTCTGAAGGCGAAAGGGGGTCAAACACAGTATTAGTATGGTGTTCCTAATAATCCTTTAGGTGAGTGTAAATGCAGCCTTGATGAGTAGAAGATACTGCAAGCAAAATAGTAGTTTCAACTTTTGACTGTGTGTGTGTGTGTAAAATGTTTATTTTTAGGCCAGTCGTTGTCTAATCTGATTGGACACTGGAAAATTTGGCTAGTTTTCATTCCATTTGGGTGGGTTTTGAGTTGTCATTGGGCTGGAAATATTTCTGGGACCTGGCAACCCTTGCCAGGTGAGCATCTTCTTGAGAATAAATATTTGTTTGTGCATTATTGCTAACAACGCTTGTAGAAATTAAACATTAACAATAGCAAATTTAAGATAATGTTAGCTTATGAAATGATTTTGCATTAAGACTATATGTACTTTCTGTTGGGCATGAGAGTCACGAGTGCAACAGCCAGAGGGTGTGATATTTATAACGGATCCATATGAGAAGTTGTTTTGCTATGCATTTTGCTGTGCTCTTAGAGTGCTTTTGTATGTGTTAACAAAGAAGCAGTCTTTTGTCCAGGAAATTGGAGGGGTGATGTTGCAAATGAAGCACAGCTGACCAGAAAATCATCTGACTCCCAAAGAAAGACAACTTATGTATTCTTTGTGTATAAATATTGGGTCAGGGAAAGACCTGTGTGAAGTTGGCCCCCACCCAACGCAAAACTTCGGCAAAATAGTCTCAATCGTTTGTGCTCCGTTTGTGCTGGTTTGTGCCATAAAAAATTTCGTTTGTGCTGCTTTGGTTTTTAAGATATTAAAAAAAAACATTTTTAGGTCATTCTCAGGTCACTCAGCCCCCCACATTCTCCAAATTCACCTCAAATAGCCTCGTTTGTTTGTGCTTCGTTTGTGCTGGTTTGTGCAGATAAAAGTGCCGTTTGTGCTGCTTTCGTTTTTTAAATATTGGACTTTGAATTATAGCCGATGACGTCACCAGCCCCCGATCTGCTCCAAGTTCACCTCAAATAGTCTCAATCGTTTGAGCTTCGTTTGTGCTGGTTTGTGCCGGTAAAAGCTGCGTTTGTGCTGATAAAAGCTGCGTTTGTGCTGCTTCCGTTTTTAAAATATTATACATTGAATTATAGCCGATGACGTCACCAGCCCCCGATCAACTCCAAATTCACCTCAAATAGTCTCAATCGTTTGTGCTTTGTTTGTGCCAGTAAAAGGTTTATTTTTTTGGCTTTCTTTTTTTAACAACACAGAAGTAAATTAGCCTGGTTAGATTCAAACGGCAAACCAAATTACATTAAACAGTAGCATTCACTTAATTGTTACTGTGTATTTTTCAACTATTAACGGACAATGGGATCACAGGATGTGTGGAATATAAAACAAACTCCAAGGTAAGTGTTTTTTACTTGCTACTGTATATGGTGTTACGTGAATAAAAGCCTTAAAATTAACATTGTCATTAATGCACGCACCACAATCTGTTAATCTCATCTGTTTAGGCCACATGTAGCTTTGTATAGACCTAAATTATACAGTAACGTTACCCTTGAAAGTCTCTTAAGCTCACCAAAGGTAGTATTAGGGAAATATTACACTTTAAATTAATTATTATTATTTCTGTGATGTCAACGCTCAATTTTCTGCATCATTGCAGTCTTCAATATCACATGGTCCATCAGAAATCATAGTAAAATGCTGTTTTGTGCTCAACTATGATAAACTATTATTGAAGCTTGATTATTAAGAATAGTTCTTAATTTTTTTGTAAAAACTGTGATACAATTTGCTTTTTACCTTTCTATAAATCAAAGATAAAATAACAGCATTTATGTTAAATATAAATATTTTTAACAATATAAATGTCTTTGCTGTCTCTTTTGATTAATTTATTGTGTCCTTTACCTAACCTTTGAATGATTGTGTATCATGGTTTCCACCAAAAAATAAAATAAAATACTAAGCAGCACAACATTGATATTGATAATAAGTAATGTTTCTTAAGCATCAAATCATTAGAATCATGTGACACTGAAGACTGGAGTAATGATGATAAATTCAGCTTTGATCACAGAAATAAATTACACTTTACTATAAATTCACATAGAGAACAGCTGATTTACACTGGAGTAATAATCAATAATGTTACTGTTTTTACTTGTTACTTGTATTGTTTGATTTAATAAATACAGCCTTGGTGAGCAGAAGATACTTCTTTCAGAAACATTACAGCCTAATGTTTTGAAAATATAATGTATGTACTTACATTTGCCAAATTTGATTTAGTAACGACTTTTGTTGTTAAAAGTATTGCGCTCTTATACATTGCATTACGGTATACAAGATTTGCCTGGAGTTTTTATTGGGAGGTATACGGTTTTTGTACGTGATGACGTTGTGATTACGTGATGTTCTAAGCTGAAGAAAAATGTGAACTGATGTTATGTTCAAGTGATGCTGCTAATAATAAAAGATGCTACCAGAAGATAAATATGCATTGAGCAACGTTTTCGTTTGTTTTCCCACACGCAAGTGAAAGTGTGCACTCAGATGCTCAACAGGTTATGGGCCCAGGCATGAAAACAACGAGCGTGAGTAAGTTAGACGCGACGTATAACGCGTTCAGTGCAGCTAACGAAAAAGCTTAGACTGAAGAGACACAACGTTATAAGAAGAAAAGTCGACGATCCTATAAAATGGCGAACAGAACGGTAGGAGTCATGACACACTCTTTGTTTGACGGATCAGAAGATAAATATGATCTTTGGGAAACGAGATTCTTAAGTTACCTACACACTCTAAAGCTAAAAGAGACTATTTTGCATGAGCCCACTGGTGCTAACGAAGAACAGCTAGCTGAAGACGGACGGAAGAATGCCGATTGCTATGCTGAACTTGTAAGACTGATAGATGATAAAAGCCTATCACTGATAAGACATGAAGCTGCTGACGATGGCAGGAAAGCCCTAAAAATACTGAAAGAACATTATTCGGGAAAAGCAAGCCACGAATAATAAATATGTACACATCGTTAACTCAGTTACGCATGGCAGACAACGAGGGTGTTACAGACTACTTGATAAGAGCAGAGAACATCATTACAGCACTGAGAGATGCAGGAGAAACCATGAGTGATGGATTAACCATAGCGATGGTTCTACATGGATTACCAGATTTTTCAAGCCGCTAGCCGTCACATAACACAGAATGA
This sequence comes from Gobiocypris rarus, assembly GCA_023029165.1. NCBI lineage: Eukaryota > Metazoa > Chordata > Actinopteri > Cypriniformes > Gobionidae > Gobiocypris > Gobiocypris rarus. The sequence continues at coordinate 10,744,118 of CM040910.1, read as the reverse complement.
GGACAACGTAACGCTCACAGATTTTAAGAGAAGACTGCGAATTTACGAAGAGGCAGAGAAAATGAAAGGAACAGAATCCACAGATAATGTGATGAAGACACAGACGAGACAAGGAAGAGGTCCTGTCAGGTACCACACTAAAGAAAGAAAAGATGAAGACGCAAATGTGACCTGTTACAAATGTGGAATAAAGGGACACAGAGCAAGAAAATGTTACAAGAAAGTGTGGTGCAATCATTGTAAAAATAATACACACGGAATTCCTGTGTAAGAAAAAGGGAGACCAAGACGGCATCAGAAAGATTACAGATGAACACAATGATCAAGACCATCTCTTCAAAGCTGAACACTCAGAATACGAAAAATCGCAAAATAAAGTAAAGATGAAAGGTATCATGGTAGACGCTGGAGCGACATCTCATATTGTGAGCGACATCAGAAAGTTCAGAAGTTTTGATAGCTCTTTTCACCCAGAGACTCATTCAGTGGAATTAGCCGACGGAACGGTGCACCGGAATGGCGCAACAAAGAGGAACCGCAGTGATTTATCTCCTAGATGAAGCTGGAAAACAGCACACTGCACAGCTACGGGACGCGCTTTACATGCCTTCTTACCCACATGATATCTTCTCAGTAGCAAGAGCAACAAATGGAGGAGCAACAATCATTTTCAAAAGAGGAGACAATCACTTGATTACCAGAAACAAAAGCAGGTTTGATATCCATGAAAGTGGAAACTTGTACTATCTGCCAACATTAGAAGAGGATGTTGACCAGTGCAAAGTGTGTCATGATTTACAAACCTGGCATGAAATTCTGGGGCATTGTAACTATGAAGATTTAAAGGGGCTACAAGATGTAGTAAGAGGCATGGAAATAAGAAGAAACAAAGTGAGTGAAAAACAGCTATGTAAAGTGTGTACACAAGGAAAATTCACGCAGACCAGAAACAGGGAGCCAGACAGAAAGGCAAAGAAACCCCTAGAACTAATTCACACGGATCTGGGCGGTCCCATGCCAACACCGAGCAAAGAAGGACACCGATATGCACAGTCATTCACAGATGACTATTCGGGTACTATGTTGGTGTATTTCTTGAAGACTAAAGGTGACGCAACGCAAGCTACAGAAAAGTTTTTAGCTGACATTGCACCTTTTGGAGAAGTCAAGTGCATCCGTTCAGATAACGGCACCGAATTCATGAGTCGAGATTTTCAAACACTGTTGACAAGGAATAAGATTCGACATGAAACATCTGCACCTTATTCCCCACATCAAAATGGCACAGCGGAGAGGATGGAGAACACTCTATGAAATGAGTAGGTGTTTACTGATAGAGAGTGAGTTACCAGATGAGCTGTGGAACTACGCTATGCAAACATCGCCTACGTGAGAAATAGGTGCTACAGTAGACGCACAAAGAAAACACCATACGAGTTATTTACAGGCAAAAGCCAGATGTATCCAAAATGCAGAAATTTGGATCAATGTGTTTTGCTTACAAACAAGAGAAAAGCAAATTTGACTCAAGATGCGAACAAGGTGTTTTCATAGGCTACGACAAAACAGCCCAGCTTATGTAGTATACTATCCTAACACTGAAAAAGTCCAAAAGCACAGATTGGTGAAATTCACAACTAAGACGATCAGTGGAAAAGAAACACAAACATCTAAGACACACGAGGAATATGAAAACATGAATCCAAGAATCTTAAGCAGTGAAATTGATGCTGATGAAAATATGGAGGATGAACCAGGTCATGTGATTGGGAGTGATGTTCCAGAGACTTTGCCTGAACAAGCTGATCTTAATCAGTCAAGTAGAGCTACAGACACCGTGATCAGAAAGAACCCCAAGAACCAGGAAGAAACCAGCTCACCTACAGGATTTTGAAACTGAGGACACAGAAGACAGACTGCAAACATGCATAGATTTTTGCTACAGAGCAGTATGTGATATACCTCAAACTTACCAGGACGCCATAACATCAACAAAATCCAAACAATGGAAGGATGCTATGGACAAAGAAATGCGATCATTAGAGGAGAACAAGACGTTCAAACTCACTAAACTGCCACCAGGAAAACAACCAGTAGGAGGAAGATGGGTTTACGCACTCAAAAGAGACATTGACGGATCTGAAAAATTCAAGGCAAGATTTGTGGCAAAAGGTTACAGTCAGAAACAAGGGACTGACTATGATGAAACATTCTCACCCACAGCTGACATGACAAGTGTGAGAGTGGTTATGCAAAAAGCAGCACAAGAAAATCTCATCTTGCATCAGATGGACGTTGAGACAGCTTACTTGCATGCACAAATAGATCACGAGATCTATATGGAACAACCGGAAGGTTATGAACAAAAATCTGAAAAAGGTGCAAAGCTAGTATGTAAGCTAAAGAAATCTCTCTATGGCCTTAAGCAATCTGGCAGAAACTGGAATGCTATGTTGCATGAATGTTTGACAGAAAATGGTTTCACGCAAAACCAAGCTGATAACTGTGTGTATATAAAAGAAATGCCAGATGATAAAGTAATCCTGATAGTATGGGTTTATGATTTGATTATAGCTGCTAACAGTGAAAGTGTTCTGGAAAGTGTAAAAAGAATGCTCACAGAAAGGTTCAAAATGAAAGACATGGGAAGGTTGAAACATTTCCTGGGCATAGATTTTGAACAAACAGAGGGTCTGGTCAAAATGTCACAGGAAAGATATGTGAGAAAAATACTAGATCGTTTCGACATGCAGAACTGTAAATCTAGAGAAACTCCATGTGAACCAAAGCTAGATTATGCAGAAAATGCTGAAAAAATGAAAGAGCCAAAGAAGTTCAGGGAGGCAGTGGGAAGTTTAATTTACTTGTCCACTTGCACGAGACCAGATTTATGTTTTGTCGTCAGTAAACTATCTCAGTATTTTTCTGAACCAACAGAACAGCACTGGAACACAGTAAAACATGTGTTCAGGTACCTTAAAGGTACAGCAGAACAGCAATTGTACTTCAGGAAAAATGACACAGAGAGGCTAGGTCTGAGAGTGTATAGCGACGCTGACTGGGCGTCGGATACAAAAGACAGACGTAGTACTTCAGGGTACTGTGTTAATTTAAGTGAGGAAGCTCTTTGATCTCATGGAAAACCAGAAAACAACCAACAGTAGCTTTATCTACTTGAAGCAGAGTACATGTCCTTAGCATCTGCCATGCAGGAATGTATCTACTTAGAGCAGTTGTTTATGTATGGACTCATACAAATACGCACAGACAAAGGTGTATGAGGACAACCAAGGTACCATTGCGCTAGCCAAAACCCAATCTGTAGGCAAAGGTGTAAGCACATCGATATCAAATACCATTTCATAAGAGAAATAGTAAATGATGGCAGAGTTACTTTGGAATATTGTCCTACAGAGACAATGATAGCTGACATAATGACAAAGCCACCCACCAAGCAGAAGTTAAAGAGGTTTACACAAAACATGTTTGGAATATAAAAAAAAAAAAAAAAAAATGTATTTGTTGTTTTGATAATGCAAAAGGGCTAAGAGCGAGTGGGGGTGTTAAAAGTATTGCGCTCTTATACATTGCATTACGGTATACAAGATTTGCCTGGAGTTTTTATTTGGAGGTATACGGTTTTTGTACGTGATGACGTTGTGATTACGTGATGTTCTAAGCTGAAGAAAAATGTGAACTGATGTTATGTTCAAGTGATGCTGCTAATAATAAAAGATGCTACCAGAAGATAAATATGCATTGAGCAACGTTTTCGTTTGTTTTCCCACACGCAAGTGAAAGTGTGCACTCAGATGCTCAACATTTGTAGTTTGATATTACATCAATGTTTCCACTACTAACTGCTAATTTCAACTAGAACACTCCTAGTGTGTCACTTGCACCTAGTGGTGGGAGTGAAGTGCAGCAGATTAAACTGCAAATAAATACAAAGTTAAATCAGGAGAGACCAGTGAATGAAGAAAAAATAAATCTTTATTGAACAAATGATAGTGAGGAGAATTGAGAACAAATGAGAAAACACCACAGAAACTACAAAAACATTGATACGGAGTTGCTGTTCTATTTATACGTCTTTACTGGCAACATTTTGATAAGAGATTTAGATTTGAGTACAAACCCAAAATAAAACGCTTCATGCTCATTAATCGAGGGCTGGTGACATCATTGTCTAACATTTTTGTGTCTAATATTTAAAAAAAGAAAGCCACAAAACGAACCTTTACCGCACAAACGAAGCACAAACGATTGAGACTATTTGAGGTGAACTTGGAGCAGATCGGGGGCTGGTGACGTCATCGGCTATAATTCAATGTATAATATTTTAAAAATGGAAGCAGCACAAACGACACTTTTATCAGCGCAAACCAGCACAAACGAAGCACAAACGATTGAGACTATTTGAGGTGAATTTGGAGCAGATCGGGGGCTGGTGACATCATCGGCTATAATTCAATGTATAATATTTAAAAAACGGAAGCAGCACAAACACAGCTTTTACCGGCACAAACCAGCACAAACGAAGCACAAACGATTGAGACTATTTAAGTTGACCTTGGAGCAGGTCGGGGGGCTGAGTGACCTCAAAATGACTACCTTAATATTATTTTAAATATCTAAAAAACGGAAGCAGCACAAACGCAGCTTTTAACGGCACAAACCAGCACAAACGAAGCACAAACGATTAAGACTATTTTGGGTGAATTTGGAGCAGATCGGGGGGCTGGTGACGTCATCGTCTATAATTCAAAGTCCAATATTTTAAAAAACGAAAGCAACACAAACGACACTTTTATCAGCACAAACGAAGCACAAACGATTGAGACTATTTTGGGTGAATTTGGAGCAGGTCGGGGGGCTGGTGACGTCATTGTCTATAATTCAAAGTCCAATATTTTAAAAACGAAAGCAGCACAAACGGCTCTTTTATCTGCACAAACCAGGACAAACGAAGCACAAACAAACGAGGCTATTTGAGGTGAATTTGGAGAATGTTGGGGGCTGAGTGACCTCAGAATGACCTAAAAATGTTTTTTTTTATATCTTAAAAACCAAAGCAGCACAAACGAAATTTTTTATGGCACAAACCAGCACAAACGGAGCACAAACGATTGAGACTATTTTGCCGAAGTTTTGCGTTGGGTGGGGGGCCAACTTCACGCAGGTCAGGGAAAGGCAAGTTTGTCACAGACTGCCTGGACAAGCCTTGCATAGGATTGTGTAAATCAGGGACAGTTGAGACCCAGAGCTCTGTATGCTTCTTCATCTGACTTACTTAATCATTAAAACAGTTAAACTATATTTTGTTCCTGCTCTCCTCATTCAACGAACACGCGGACTCAAGGAATTGATGCCGAGTCCAACAATCTATAACTGTAATGCCTCAACACTTTTTTTAGTTTTCACATTTCACTTCAATGGTTGAAGTCGTAATAGATTTATTTTGATTGGGTAAGGGGAATTTTTTTTTAACCATGTTCAAATGCATTTGTATCCATTTTGGAGGGAGTAGGGCAATTGTGTATCATAATGTAGGAATTTAATTTCCTCATGTTCTTACAACCGAATTTTATTATTATTACTATGAGTTGTTGCTATAAATGTTATGATGAAGATTTTAAAATTAAAACATTTACATTTAAAATAACATCTAATATTTCTATCAAAACCGTCAAACTTTGAACTACTTTAAAACTTAAACCTTCTAACTTTAAGCTTTTAATTAACTTTTTCAAACTGTCTTGTCTAAGTCAACTTCAAAGTTTGTTAGTTGCTATTAGACAGTTTTTACTGTATTTTTACACTATTTTTAACAGTGTGTGTGTCATGAGGATGAGAGTAAATGATAAGAGGATATTATTCTATTGGTAATCTATTGCTATAATACTAATCTATGGATGATTGAAGAAACAGCTGAACTAATGGATGACTCTGGGACAGTGGATGAACAATGGGTGGTGGGACAATGCACACAACTACTGTGCCTGTAGAGTCTAAATGGAAATATAATTATGAAGAAGTACATCACTTAGGCACAAAAATGTGTGAATGCCATGTGTTATTGCTGTATTTGTTTTTATTATTATGTATTTGCTATATTAGCTATTAATGTGAACTGTGTTATTAATTTTCCATTGTGTTATTAAATTAATTTCAACAATACAATCGAATAATTCAAAATTTTGTGTGGTTTTTAATGCAGCAGTGTGTGAACGGGACTTTTATTTTGGTGGGGTTGTGTGACGTCATAAGGCCGCGCCGCGCTCCTGCATCTGTTGTGATTCTGCTGAAGAAAGGTTTGTGTTTTAAAGGGGGGATGATTTGAGAAATCGACTTTCCCTTGAGCCTTTGATATATAAAAGGTCATGGTAATATACGTTTCAGAGCTGAAAACTTCCTTGTTAGTCAAAGAAAAGCTTTTATTGACACAAGGCCCAGAAAACGAGAGCTCTCAAATATATGACGTATTGATCAATGACGTAATAGAACGGAGAAACACCGCCTCTACATATAAATGTGTACGCCTGCTTCTGTAGCCCCGCCCACCGACTCGTGGAACTAAACGGATCACGCGAGCTGTAAACATGGTGAAGACAGTAACCTTTTGCGCTGTTCCTGGTTGTGGAAGAACACAGTCCTTGCATAAGCTTCCTTCTGATTCTAATATTAGGAATGTGTGGTTGAACTTTATTTTTAATGAAGTTCCAGCTCACGTTGGGAAGTCATTGCGCGTTTGCTCGCTTCATTTCACCGCGGAATCGTTTGGAAACAAGACGCAGGTCGATACTGGATTTGCAATCAGATTGAGGTTAAAACACAATGCTGTGCCTTCTATATTGGATCCTACAGGAGTGGTGCAACCTACAGGAGTAGTGCCTGTCCATTCACAGAAGAGTCCAACTATGAAGGACGCAGCTTGTCAAACAGACACACAGAACTTAAGATCACTGGGAACACAGCTAGCTTTTAGAACCTTGGGACCTAAATTCAGAAGTAAAGGTTTGTTTTTGTTTGTATACATGTATGTATGTATGCACGTACGTACGTACGTACGTACAGTGTGTGTGTGTGTGTGTGTGTGGACAATTATCGCTCGTGTGAGTGTAGTAGCATCGCTGTCAACTCAACCTTTTTTCCACTTTTTTTTAACCCAAATGTAAAACCCAATTTTGTATTTTGACAAAACAAAAGATAATACATACTTTTTTATTTCATATATATATATATAAAATATGGATTATATTTTTTTATTAGGAACACAGACAGGTGTTTCAACCACTACATCTGGGGACACTTTCACAACTTTGACTTCAACACCTTTGAAGGATTCTAGGCCAGCAGAAAAAGCTTGTCTAGAACTGGAGGGGGAGAAAAGTGTTTCCTTTGAGGTCTTTGAAAGTCAGGACACAACATATGAGCCAGCTGAATCTGTCAGCACTTTCACTGAGTCATCACAACTTCTGTGAGTAAATTTGATCTTCTTTATTATGTAGTTATTGCCTTTTTAAGACTTTTTATATTTTTATTTGAAGATGTACGTCAATAGAGGAGGATGCAAAATTCATTGTATTTGAAAAGTGCCTGCTGCAACTTTTTGAAACCTGCCCAGTATGCACTAGTCGCTGTGATGTTCGGGCTTGGAGAAAAGGGACTTTTGCTGCAATTGATCAATTGTGCCCACATTGTCGATACTTTAGAAAATGGCAAAGCCAACCAGTTATTGGCAGCACACCTTTGGGCAACCTCCAGTTATCTGCTGCCATATATTTCACTGGTGCATCCTTCTTCAAATTACAAAAGGTATTTTGAAAGGAAATACTGAAATTCTCAATAAAATTAAAGGAATCCTTAAAACATTTTTTTTTATATATATGTTTTTAGGTATTCAATGCAATGCATGTCAAGATGATTACACACAGAACTTTTAGAAAACATGCCAGCATGTATCTGGAACCTGCAATAATCTACACCTGGAAGAAAGAACAAGAACAAGTCTTACTGCAGCTGAGCCAGAGGCGCAAAGTGATAGCGGGTGGTGATATGAAAGCAAACTCACCAGGTAAAAGAAGAATTGAGTTATATACTTTTTTAATCATATCAGTTATTTTAGCCATATGTATATGTATACACACATGCATATATCTTTTAGGCCACTCAGCAAAGTATGGTACATATACCTTAATGGACCTTGAGAGCAACCTCGTATTGGACATACAGCTAGTGCAGGTACCAATACACCAATAATTAAATTCAACTGCTTTAACTACAAATGTTACATATAACATGTATGTATTGTTTTACAATTTATTTATTTTTTATTTAATTTTTTGCATATTTCTAAAACTAGAGCAATGAGGTAGCAGGAAGTTGCCATATGGAAAAAGAGGGACTTAAAAGAAGTCTTGAGCATCTGGAGGCACATGGTGTGAAGCTTGAATGCATTGTTACAGATCGCCACCCACAGATCCAAACATTTTTGAGGGAACTAAACATAACACAGTTCTACGACGCCTGTCATCTTGAGAAAGGTACCTTTTCCCCTTGATTATAAATGTAGACTTTTACTTGTAATTTTCTTATGCTGAAAGATGATATGATTATTTCCAGACTACCCATGACTGTGTAATTATTATTTTATACAGGCTTGTCTAAGAAGTTGGAGAAAATCAGTAAAGATAAGGACTGTGAAGTAGTGAAAAAGTGGCAGCAGAGCATAAAAGCTCATGTCTACTGGACTGCAGCTACTTCAAAAACACGTGAGGAGCGAGCAGCAAAATGGAAGTCCATGTTAAACCATATTCAAGACATTCATTTCCATGACAACCCATCATACCCACAGTGTGACCATGAAATCCGCAAATCGACTGATCCCAGCAAATGGTTCCAACCAGGTATCAACGTTATATTCAATACATTGTTTAACATTTTTAAATGTACAGAAAAATTTAACTTTCCAATAAAATACTTGTACAATTGTAATCGTTTGTTATTTGGTTACAGGAAGCAAAGCACTGTATACTGTCGAGAAAATGTTTACAAACAAGAGAATGATGGAAGATATTGAGAAACTCAGCCCTCACTTTCCAACTTCATCTTTAGAGTCTTTTCACAGTGTCATTTTACACTTTGTGCCCAAAAAAGTGGTTTATACTTACCTCGGAATGTTGTGCAGGTGTGTTTGAAATTAATCTAATGATTTTAACCTCTATGAAGATGTGTCTTTATTACCTTTTGTTAATGCATTTTGTTGTTTGTATTTCAGACTTTATTTGGCAGGTATGCATTTCAACGAGAACTCCAATCATCCTGAGGCTAAAACATCGACTGGAAATCCAATGTATGGGCTTTTGTTTCCCAAAGCCAAAAAGGGAAGAAACTCCATAAGGCCATTGAAGTCACAGGCAACATATTGTAAGTTAAACTAATTTATTTATGTTCACAAAGTAAAAAAAACAATAACGCATAATGTATATTGTGCTAAAACTTTTTTACAGGCTATGTCATAAATCTGATGACATTGCTTTTGGAAAAGGTAATACAAAACCCTCTTTCTTACATGGAGGAGATCCACAAAATCAAGGTCCCAGAAACACTCTCTACCCAGTATTAAAGACCCTCCGTGGAAGATGCCATCGCAAGGCATGTCTCGCGGTTCAATCAAGGGGAGGTACATCCTACATACCTGCCTCCAGCATTAGGAAACTCTTGGCGTAGGCGCATGACAACACATGACGGGATGATGACTCTGATCTTCCTGCCCAGATAGCCCTAGCACCAGCTCACAAAGGTCCTGTTCTCCAAGTGCCTGTAGCGCCTAATATGAAAGACATTGATTAAGTCAGACAGATTGCTTTATCTGCTATTATTGTGCAATGAGGACAAATGTTTTTTGGGGGTTTGTAATAAAAATTAATTAAAAAAATATTCAAGCTGCTCTTGTGTTAAAGTACAGTGTTTTCATTTAAACATACTATTGTATGAAATGTACTTAAAATGTATTTTATTACAAACTGAATTATGTAGTATGACTTTATTGACATAACATAATTCTTATTGTTCTATTCCTATAGTCTCAGAGGGCCATAATCAGCCCTGTAAACATTAAGTGCATTCTGCAGAGAATACAAATTAAGGCTCAATGGTTCAAAGCCTGGCTGATGGGTCATGCATGTAAGTGTGTCTGCATCCTGGTTAATCCTTGTAACAATCTTCAAAACAAAAACACTGTAATTGTACTTCTATTTATCTTTATACATACACACACACACACACACACACACGTGTGAACATGTGTGTGTGTGTGTGTGTATATATATAAATTATTACTCAAAACCGCAATCATGGGTAAGACTGCCGACCTGACTGCTGTCCAGAAGGCCATCATTGACACCCTCAAGCGAGAGGGTAAGACACAGAAAGAAATTTCTGTGTCTTACTAGGGATGGGCGATACCAATCGTTTTATTTTCGATCCGATACCAAGTACTTTCAAGATCAGTATCGTCGATACCGATAGTTCTATTAAGTATTTTTGACTGATTTTATAATGTATTTTGAAAGCCACCTTATTAATATTAAATAAACAGGAATAGACTTAAAATGACTGAGCATTATTAATCAAATAAACATTTCACAATTTATATAACAAAAATATAAACCATTTTATAGGAAAAAACTATTTTTCAAATAAATTTCAAAATAAATCTAATTATTAAACTAAATTAACCATATAGACCAAATTACTTATCTAATTACTGATCTAAAGCCCACATTGTTACTGTATGATAATCGAAATATATTCTGTTGGATTATTTTTCTGTTTAACACTGTGAAGCTGCTTTGAAACAATCTGCATTGTTAAAAGCGCTATATAAATAAAGTTGATTTGACTTGACTTGACATGGTCAAATAATGTTTCTACATTTTTCCCCCATAAAGGTTTTTGTGATGGAACAAGAACATAATGAAAATGTTCCACTTGAACCGGTTTCTGATCAACTCTCTTGCTTTTTTTTAAAAAAAGAAAAAGAATGTCTGATTTGCACTGAAATCCAAACTAGGGATAGGCCTATATGTGAGGTGTAACACTTCACATTATTTGAATGTCAAATGAACTGAACTTAAGTTTGAATCATACATGTAAATTGGAGTCTTCATTTCTTCATGTACTGATGCACAGCCATCTTATGTAATCCATAAAACTGACTCAGATTTATAACTGATTTTTAGGTTTCTGTTAAAGAACAAGAGAATGTTGAAAATTTCCACCTTTACCCTGTTTCTTCTTTGACTGATCAGCTCCCCTGCTTTAGAAAAAAATTCTCTCAGAAGGAACAGATGATGCAGTGATCCCAAGATATTTTTTAGCTAATTTGCTGAAAGATGGGAAGGTTTGCTCATGATTTCTCCACCAAACTAATGGGTCTTGGTTTTCGGGGATCACCTTTTCCTCAGCATAGCGGCGCATTTCAATTATATGGACAGATGTCGAGGTAGCTTCTAGTGGTGCAGCAGCTAAATCTGATGTGGCCAAGTGGACATCCTGCATTTCAGACAGGAGTCGGTTTTTCACAACTTCTACATGATCTTTGTCACGAAATGCAAGGTGCTTAAACCTAATGTCAAGGAAAGTGCTGGCAGCAAGACTGTATATTGTTTCAACGCCACGGAATCTGCGTTGACATTGCTGTGCCAGTTCTGTGGCAAAAGAGATACCTTGACGATCACTGACAGCAGTTGCTTTAAAGGATTAGTTAACTTTTAAAAAAACATTTGCTGATATTTTACTCACCCCCATGTCATCCAAGATGTCCATGTCTTTCTTTCTTCAGTCGAAAATAAATTAAGGTTTTTGATGAAAATATTTATCCTTATAACAGACTCAATGGACCCCAAACGGTTCAAGGTCCAAATGACAGTTTCAGTGCAGCTTCAAAGGATACCAGACGATGAATAAGGGACTTATCTAACGAAACGATCGGTCATTTAAAAAAAAATATCTAAAGTTTTACAAGCACAATAGTTCGCCTTGCTCCGTTCTGTGATATATGTACATGACGTCATGTAATACGCAGTTACGTTGAAAAGGTCACGCTTACCGTAGGCGGAAGTACCGAGTCAGTGTTTTCAAATGAGCGGAAGGAGGATTCAAAATCATACAACATCGTTGTTTTACCTTTAAACTCCCTTTTTTATAAACGCTGTTTGGCTTAGTATGTGCACGTTCAACAACGACTCGGTATTTCCGCCTACGGCAAGCGTGACCTTTTCAACGTAATGCGTATTACGTGACATATCACAGAACGGAGCAAGGCGAACATTTGTGCTTATAAAACTTAAACTTATGAATTTTTTTTTTTTAAATGACTGATCGTTTCGCAAGATAAGACCCTTATTCATTGTGTGGTATGGTTTAAAGCCCTTTGAAGCTGCATTGAAACTGTCATTTGGACCTTGAAATATTTGGGGTCCATTGAGTCTGTTATAAGGAGAAATGTTTCAAAACCTTAATCAAAACCTTAATTTATTTTCCACTGAAGAAAGAAAGACATGGACATCTTGGATTACATGGGGGTGAGTGAAATATCAGCAAGTTTTTTTAAAAGTGAACTAATCCTTTAAGAAGTCACTAGGGGAATGATCTTTGAGACAGAAATTTGTTTTTCTGCAGATACTTCACGTGTTGCCTCTTCAAAAAGGTTTCAAGGCCTCAATGGTCAGATGGACAATAGCCTGCTCTTCATTTGTAAAGCACAGGTCACTCTTCTTAAGTAGACAACAGGGCTGTGGTAACTGGATCCATTTGTTCATGTAGCCTCTCTAACATGTAGAATGCTGAATTCCACCTGGTTTTAAGTTTATGTTCTGCCACCTTCAGTTGCTTTTGTATCTTTTTCTGTGGCTTTTGTGTTGTGGTGGAAAAAGGATACAAGGATTTTTCCAGGAGGTGAGAGATCTCAGGAGATGCTTTTATGGCATCTTTGACCACCAAGTTTAATGTGTGGGTGAAACATGGGTAGTGCTTCCACCCAGCCTTATGCACTGCAGAAACCATTTTAGCACCATTGTCTCTGACTGCAAGTACCTTTTGAGTTATTCCCCATTCTTCAGCTATTCTTTTCAGCTCTTCACTAATCAAGCGTCTTGAATGAATAATGTTAGTAAATCTTTCCCAGGTTTACTTGACACTTAAACTTTAATTCATTGAATTTTTTTTTTTACAGCTAATCATACTAAAAGCTAAAAAACTACTCCTTTAACACTCCCACTAGCCTCTTTGGCAGGTTGAATATAATTTCAGCCTTCAGCCAACTGAAATGCCTTGACCGTCATGTCACAAAATTACAATTCATATACTATTCTTTATCGATTAACTTACAGTTAGTGGGATAGGCAGAATCATGCTGAATGACACAATAGAAGCGCTCTCTCTCTCGCACGCGCAGTCAGTTCTCCTTGCACCTGAATAATCAAATACACTCGCACACAGATGTCAAAATGTCCATCGTGTGAGTATCTCACTTGAACACAGTCGGTTATGGCTTAACCATAACAGACTGTTTTATAACTGAATATGTGTCAGAATATTACGTCCATGCATTCAGCAACCCAATTAAATACTTGTCTGTCATTAATGTTAATCAAACATCTACAGATGTAGATAAATGTATACGTATTAAATCAGGCCTGTACCTGTAATCTGGCATAACGGGCCGTAAAATGCCCGGTGGGCTGATGCACTTGGATCCATGTCACTGCGATTATATGTTTTTTTTATTAAACGTAAAATTGGCCAATGACCAGCCCATAAAGCAGAGACAGCGGCCCATACGGACTACAAGCACATCCGGGGACTTAACTGTCAATTTCGTCAACGCCCCTTTTTAGGGGAAAATAAACTAGACTTCCCATAGACTTCAATACAAAATAGCAGCACAAAACAGCGTCCGTACACAGCACAGGCTTGAATAATTTAAGAAATCACCTAGATTAAACATGTAAAGTAATTATATGTCCAGCCTGCCTGCCAGATGTGAAAGATACATCCATTCACACACTTAATTTGGTCAATTTAAAAACATGTCCCTCATTCTCCTACCGTCAAATTGGTGTAACAAATTGGTGTAACAAGTGAATGATTTTACTTTGTTTTTGCAAGTAAACTGCTTTAAATGTATATATTATGTATTTATATTTAGAGTACTGAGTGCACTTTTCTGTCCAGCCATACAAATAGCCTGACTTAGCTTTCGATAGCATCATCGTACTTCATGATTCAATAAACAAAGTTAAATTATTCACTGGCTTACCTGGTGACTCGTAGCCTAGAAATCTAGACACACCATAGCGGCACCAACATCTTTATAGGGGTCTGGCTTGTCAGGCTAGGTGACTGATGAGGTACGAGTAAATGTCCTCTGGCCACTGGGTGGGGTTGTTACACCAATTTTACGGTGGGAGAATGAAGGGACTTTCTGTTAAAATTTACCAAATTAAATGTGTGGATGTATCTTTAACATTCTATGGCAGGCAGGCTGGACATATAATTACTTGACATGTTTTATCTAGGGGATTTCTTAAGTTCCCTATCTGGGAACTCGAGCTGCGTCGAATCGCTGTGAGAACGCCTCTGCGTGATTGCGTCATGAAGTGCGTGTAGAACCAATCCAATCGGGAGATAGAACGTCATGGGGTGACGTCATCGACCGGAAACTATAAAGCATCCGTGAATACAAACAGGAACCAGCTTCTGTGCCTTCAGCAAGCGATCTGTGTGAACCTGTCTGTCTATTTGAGTGGAGATACACATTCTCTGTGTGTGGTCTGTTTGGGAGTGCAGCACGCTCAGGCAGCCCTCGAGGGGGTTCACAGATGGACCTTGCAGAGGGGTTTGAGACGGGCCCAGCCTTATCTCAGCCCTCACCTGCACCTTCCAGCGCCTCGTCTCAGGGGTTGGAAGCCCGCCCTGCGGGGCGCCGATGCTCCAACTATCCAGCTTTGAGGAGGTGGACGTTGAGAGCATCGCGACTGAAGACTCGCCACTTCAGTCACCAGCTAGTGAGGAGCTTATGGAGGTGCTCACGAGAGCGGTGGCCAGACTGAATATTGACTGGCCAGCGGAGAGGTCGGAATCCCATCGTAGACAGAAAAGTAAATTAGATGAGCGATTCCTACCCTCTCGTGGAGCGAAGCCTCAACGTCGGGGCCTGACGTTTTTTCCCGACCTGCACACCGAGGTGTCTAGGTCGTGGAAGAAACCGGCTTCATATAGAGTGTTCAGCCCGCAGACGTCCACCTACAGCAACATTCTAGGGCTGAAACAGTGTGGATATGGGGCGATGCCGAAGGTTGAAGAGACGCTTGCGAGCCATCTCTCGCCTTCATCGTCCCTAAAAGCCCCGACTTTACCCACCAAACCACTCAAGACAACATCAGCGTTGGTGGGTAAAGCGTACTCGGCGGCAGGTCAGGCCGCGGCATGCCTGCATACAATGGCGATAATTCAGGCGTACCAGGCCGACCTGCTAAAGGACTTGGATGGTAGAGATGAGGTGGGGGGAGACTTAATAAGTGAGCTGAGACACTCTGGACGGCCAGATGTGTGGGCCGTTCTATGGCAGCCCTGGTGGCCACGGAGAGGCATTTGTGGTTGAACCCCACCGAGATTAAGGAGAGGGAGAAGAGCTTTCTGCTCGATGCGCCGCTGTCTCCTGCAGGCCTCTTCGGTGACGCTGTACAGTCGGTCACCGAGAGGTTCCAGGAGTCAAAGAAGCAGGCAGCGGCGCTAAAACAGTTCCTCCCTCTCCGAGTCCAAGTTCCAGGGGCTGCTGCAGAAAAACAGCAGCCCTGGGAAAAGCTGAGTACCAGCTCCTCACATCGGGCGCAACAGAGGCAGAGCGTCGCCACCCGTGCTCCTCCGCAAAGAGATTGGGAGGCGGGGCGGAGCTCTCAGACGAGGCCTTCGAGGGGTAGGGCTGATCTGAGGACAGTCCTTATCGCCAAGAAGGCCTCGTCAAAGCGTCCCTGACGCCAGAAGGGTCAGGACGCTGAGGGTTGTCCCCTCCGCAGGAAGACAGTGCTTACCTCAGTATATGGTACCCGTCTCCCTGCGGTGCCCTCTGGGGGCCACGCTGCTAACCCCGCCGCAATGTCGCGGCGCAGAGGGTCCCCGCTCTTCAGGGGGCGCCCGAGCAGTCAAGTGAGGTGTTCCCTGCCGGTTCGCCGCTTCAGGGCACTGCACTTGTTGTTCGGAGTACACCAGAGGCCAGCCTCGAGAGGCTGGTTCCCTTAGTAGATTTTCTATACGAGTGGAAATGTCTGTCGAATATATCCCGTTAGGTCCTGCAGATAGTAGAGAGGGGGTACGCGATTCAGTTCAAAAGGCGTCCACCTCCTTTCAGCGGTGTCCTATCCACAGAGGTGGGCCCGGAGCAGGCTCTGGTTATGGCACAGGAAGTAGAGACACTCCTGCGAAAGGGGCCTATAGAAAGGGTTCCTCCTCCCGGCAGGGAGTCAGGGTTTTACAGCCATTACTTCATCGTGCCAAAGAAGGATGGGGGGTTGCCCCCGATATTAGATCTGCGCCTACTAAATCGCTCTGTGGCGAAGCTCAAGTTCAAGATGCTTACACTCAGACAGATCGTGTCCCAGATCAGATCCAAGGATCGGTTTGTGACCATAGATCTCAAAGACGCATACTTTCATGTCTCCATCCTTCCACATCACAGGAAGTTTCTGAGGTTTGCCTTCGGGGGAGAGGCATACCAATATCGAGTACTTCCCTTCGGTCTAGCACTGTCACCCCGCACCTTCACCAAGTGTGTGGATGCAGCTCTGGCGCCGTTGCGTCTGCAGGGCATCCGCATATTGAATTATATCGACGATTGGTTGATTTTAGCTCAATTCGAGCAGATGGCGGTTCAGCATCGAGATGTTGTTCTCGCGCACATGTCGAGGTTGGGGTTGAGACTGAACGCAAAGAAAAGTGTGCTTTCTCCGGCTCAGAGGACCACTGTTGCGGCAAAATAACGTTAACTCCGTTGCATTTCTGAATAAGAGACAAACCTTAGCCAATTGAGTCTTTATAAAGATTTAATTCTTGCAAGAATGAATCCACAGTCAATACAACCAGATAATGCCTGCATCGAGTATGAACTGAGGAACAATAGAAGGCCCAAGCTTTTATACCTCTCAGTGTCTCAGTGTTTTTCCGTACCGAGGAAAAGGTGATACAAATGTCTTTCCCCCCCACCCTTCTGTAACAAAAGCAAAATAAGAAAAGCAAGGGACACAGTGGTTCCCCCCTCTTATCTTCCCTCATCAGTGTTTGTGTCAAGGCCTCAAGCGGTGATGGGGGGGTTTACATTTACGTGTGTGTGTTTTAATAAGTGACATCTAAGGCCCGGGAGAGTCCCCAATCTAGGTGTCCCGTGACCCCATGCTAAGAGGTGTTTTTTGAATAACAGAGACAGATGTTGATTTCTGTATAACCTTAAACATAAATCTTCTTCTATGATTAAATTTTTCCTCCACAATTCCCCCTTTTATCATTCTTTGATAATTCACAAGAAAAATATTAAATGTATATATGAATGTTGTTCTTCTTAAGTCGCACAGTCCAAGCATCGAAAAGGGCACCACGCCTTCGCTTTGCTCCAGTCTTTCAGATGGCAAGATGAATCGCACAGTTGTACGCCCAGAAAGAGTTATGAAGATTAGTCTTTTCTGCTCTGTTAATGAAAGGATGCCACCTCTCTGTAGATTGTGCAACTCTGATTCTGTGGGCTTGCAACAGGTTCTTAACTTGTTGTCTCAGCTCCACGTTGTGCCAGCGTCTCTGCTCCTGAGGTGATAGTGGCAAGTGATGTTTGTGTGACCTCCGTCCGCACAGACGTGTGCCTCCAGCTCCTCTCGGTTCCTTCTCTCTGATCACTGGTGTGATCTTTCTCTGCTACCTTGATGGCGGTGTTTGTCATCAGAAGCACGACAAAAGGCCCTAGTCACCTTTTCACTCTCCATCTGTTCCTTCTGTAGTCCCACATCAAACATCTGGTCTGATGTTATGTAAAGGAGTCCCTTAACCTGCACACAGATCTTAGACACAGAGAGGACATTTCTTTTGAAATAATTCACAAATTATATTGATGTAAGCTATTGTTTACCCCTTCCATTAAACAGTCTCGGCATTTTAAAGTTGTCCTTTTAGGACATGTCATTTCTTTAATAAAGACATTTTAATTAAGGAGTGCCTCGGCTATCAGAGATTTTTTTCTCTACACTGCCTCTTAAGTCTCGAACAGACTCAGATTTGCTCTAGGCCTTTCCTTCTACAAAAATTTTCATAAAAATACTGTACCCCAGACAGTTTTCATTAGTTTTCATTTGACTAATTCCCCCTTTGGCTGCCTGATCATCCATGCAGCCATATAAACATAATGGTCAAAGAATGTTTGGGGTAAACAAGGCTTGCCATCACCACACCATTTTGAAAAGTGCAGCCACAGTTTCCACAGCTGTTTCTCCGCTGTTGTGGCGAAGGTCTCCGTACTCTGTAAAGAAGTGAAAGCGTTTGTGGTTATTTCAAATATCAAAAAGACATTATGGTTCCTTTGACTGCTTCTTCCTCGGCCTTCGCAATCTCATCTGCCTGTTTAAATAAAATCTTTGTTATTAATGTGCGCTGCGCATTCATAGATATCAACCTGGCCAGTCAAGAAAATTGTGTCTTGAGAAGCAGACACAGTTGAACCATTCAGAGTTGGGCGTCTATCTGATATTAAAATTTTCCTGTGTTTCCACAATGCCCCAAAATTATGCCCAACTCCAAACTCAAAACGCAAATCTGTTCAAATTGTTACACTTTTACCTTTCATCAGCTTGCATATTTCAGTCAGGGCTACAAGCTCCAGTCTTAACCAGGCAATCTTTATCCTGATTCTTTCGTGTTTCAGTGAAAGTTAATATAAAATCTGTATTTCAAATCTGGAAGCCGGGCTAAATGAGTAAGCTCTGTTACTGCACTCCTGTCAATTTAGGGGTGTGTGATACCTTCAAAATCCAAACACACAACACCTTGTTGCTTTCAAGTGTTTAACGACACATCACACATCCCTAGGCCAGACCCTCAGTCACTCCTCAGAGACCAAATACATGATTAGTGTAAAGGAAGAAAAACAATCATTGATTCTCTTGATAAATCCAAATCATCACAGACCCCAATGTTGTCCAATTCAAATTAAACGACAAAAAAAATAAGTAAGATAGATAAAAATCCATCTAAGTGCTTTAAATCTCCATATAAACATCCTTCAGTTTGTGCTTTGACCACAGTTCAGAGGACTCCTCTGCCCATGCAGGCCGTATGTTTGAAATGCACTGATTCTCTTTTGTGCATCTGTCATGGTTGTCATTATCCTCTCTACCTCAACTTCATGTTTATATTCAGATCTAAATGCTCCCAGTTTCTCACTGAACATCATATTCTTGTCAAACTTCCTCCAGTCCGTTGTTTCAACACAATTCTTTTACAAACCACCATGTTTTTGTTCAAAATTACTGTTTCCATCAACTGCAATTTCACTCATCATATTTAACCATTTATAACATAAACCTAAATTTGTTAATGTTGAAAACTTTTCATCAAAACGACATAATTATCTATTTGTATTACATTCAATCAGCTCGTTCACTCATCTATCTCTTGTGACATTATGCTTAATCATATTCAATACCCAATTCTTTATCAAAATCTTTCCAATTAATTAATTCCTCTTCTCTCCTGAGCAAACCTTCACCTCTCTAGACTTTCGTCCACCTGCTCTCACTACAGATCACAATGTTATCCTCAAACATCATAGTCCATGTAGATTCCTGTCTGACCTCCTCTGTCAGCCTGTCCATCACCACTGCAAACAAGAAGGGGCTCAGAGCCGATCCTTGATGCAGTCTCACCTTCACCGTGAAGTCCTCTGTCTCACCTACGGCACACCTTTCCACTGTCCACTGCTCTGCAGAAATCCAAAATATTACTGTCCTCCATCTCAATCCTAGTCACACAGAAAGCCTCACAGCCTCTTGTTTTTTTTTGTTTTTTTTGTTTTTTTTCTTACATTAATTGTAGTTCTCTAGATAAATTAATGTCCTGCCTCCATTTAATGGAGGAAACACAAAAATAAAACTTTTCATTTTAAAGTTTATATTCCTTCGTTCGCCCTCTGGCCTTTCATAATTGTGACGGATTCTCTGGATAATTTAGATAATGACTTAAGCCAATTTGTCATTTTGTCTCTGTCCTCAAGTCTATAATTTTACGCTACTATTTTAACTAATCCAGAGAGTAATTCAAATCCTCATCATAAATGACAAAAGTATTCATTATTATTACCAGTAACAGACCAAGCTGGATATCAATCCACTTAAAGCTCGTCCATGTTCTGGATTATCTTTTATCAGAATCACTCAGAATAATACGCTTCTTTTAAAGTCTGTCGTTTGGCTTAACCCATCTGTAGTGATAAAACACTACGCTCAATCAGGGCATAAATATGAACTGCTCATTCTCAAAGTTTGCTTCTACTTGGTTTCTTAATAATTTTCAAATCATGTCTGTTCACTATTAAGTTGTCTTTAGAAAAGTCAGCTGGGTTGTTTTGGTTTTGTCTACGCTTTAACATGGCCAATTTCAGACACTGTGCCGTCCCTGCCTCCACAAGCAGCCTCTCTCTCTCTCTCTTACACAGATAATCTTTTCAACAACCTCTGAGACTTTAACTCAGAACAAACTATAATCTTTAGTTTAAATACCTTTGTTATCCAGACCTTCTCTTTTGAACTTCAAAAGCTGTCCTCATCTTAAAGCCATCACCATGTTTCCGAATGATCCTATGCCATATCTAAGAACCTGCAGGATTTAAGACTATGATAGAGACATATTAGTTCAATATCACATAGTTTTACTCATACCAATTAATACATTTTGTTCTGTTCTCCATAAAATTTATGACAATTCACAGCATGGTCTCAGGTGGCTCTTGAATGCCCCTTACCATCATAACTTTCCCTCAGGGTCTTCCCTGGAATTCACAAACAATATAAGCGGTTCTTGGGTGAGCGGTATAGAGGAACATCTCTGGGTTGGACTGCTGTATATCTGTCTGGACTCTCGGCCCCTACAAAAACACAACTCCTCCCTTTATGATGCTGCTGGCCTCACAGACATCTGCTCAACTCTCATACACACCTCACATAAAAACACTCCCCTTCTTGGAGGTGTCCAAATGTCGATGAAACCCTGGCTTAGGTTGTCCTCCTGCTGGCCAAGAGAGGATCTTACCCGTCTTAGCGAGTCATCTCACGCACATTTGTCATCGCTTAAATTTTTTATTTTTTATTTATGTACTTTTTTTTTTTTTTTTTGACCCTCAACAGGATGATGTTTTCTGGAGCTTTGCATAGAGTGCACTCAAGAGTCATCAGAGCCATCTGGTCTGCTTACTATAGGTAGAACATGGAGACAGGTTAATTATCACAATACAACTAAATCACTAAAATCCACCACTCAGTGAATTTAGCCAGAACAACTGTCCTTTCAGTTTAATGTTCTGCTACCTTTGTGTCTCGATCCATCGGTCCTGTACATGGTGAAGGCTTAGATCAGACACAACATTTTCAGTTCTATATTTTAAAAACATCTCGTTTTGTAAAACATCTCATTTTGTAAAACATCTCATTTTGTTTCATCAAAATATCTATCATTGCCCTCCATGGCAATCCTTTAACTATTAGTCAAAAATGTCCTTTTTATCAAATCATTGTCTCTATGATTTTCAACTGATGCCCTGTGCTTAACCATAAGTATCTCATCACTTATGACACATGCTCAGATAACAGCTTTGTGCTGGGTTTGAATGAGAGAGAGAGACTCTGAGGCCTTCAGGGCTGGCACACTGCATCTTCATCTGCACTGCAACTTTTCACTCTTTACACAAGCTAGTGAGATCTGGTTAGAAATTAATATTGTTTTCAAATAAACTTCAGACATTTTCCTTTTAAACTCTATCCTTAGACTGAAATCACACTTTCAAATCACCCTCAGATTGAATGTGTGTTACTCAAGCTAGGGCACAGCACCAGAAATGATGTGGTGGTGCCAGATTCGGATAAGCAAATCAGCATTTATTACAGCTCAGCACAAGCTTATCTTTTGAAACCAAAGCATCAACTTCTAGGGTTTCCAACATATTAACTTACCTAAAGTTATTTCAACAGCCCAATATTCAGTCCAATAAGCATTATCAGAGTTTTATATTAATTTCTTTTTACTGGGTTTAGTGTGGTGGCCTCATTTGTCACACCTTCGACACCTTATGGGTGAGTGGACACAGCCCCGCTGACCACAATTAAAACACTTTGTGTCATTCAGCAATTCATGTTATCTTTCATCTGCTTTTTCAAAACAAAAATCACATCAGATTTCCACAGTTACTGGGATCTTTCCTTCAGGGTTTAATGTTATCAGATTCCCTCAGTTACTGGGATCTTTCCTTCAGGGTTTAATAGCATTCCACCCATTTTACAACCCATGATTATTCATTATTCATTATGCACTAACATCTAGAAATTTGAATTTCTCTTGATCTCAATTAAATTGTAGCCAGTTAAATTGCCGTATAATTTTCTAAACATAATTAAAACATTGCTGCCCATTTTCTTAATAAGTTCTACTTATTTCTTTAAATTGCTGGCTTCAGAGCAGAGCTGCTTACAGCTCTCTCGTCTGAAAAACTTTATCCGGCCTGATCAAGTTACTGATCATGTCTCTCAAATTGTTAGCTCTAATTTTGTTATCACAAACTGTTATCCATAATCAAAGTTCATACTCACCAATGATCTTTAAACAGCTGTAGCTTCTGTGTGATCAGACAACATCTTCCTTTCCCTGTTATCTGCTTCTTATAACAATCTTCATTTGCATTTCTCACACACATTTCCCACAACAGCCCTTGTTAGCTCTAATTTTGTTATCACAAACTGTTATCCATAATCAAAGTTCATACTCACCAATGATCTTTAAACAGCTGTGGCTTCTTTGTGATCAGACAAAAATTTTTCCTTTCCCTGTTATCTGCTTCTTATAACAATCTTTATTTGCATTTCTCACACACACATCCCCCACAAAACCCTTTAGATTTGTCTCCTCTCATCAACAGATAACTTTCACCCCTCTCATGCTGTTGACTCACAGCGTTTATTTTCTTTTGGAAATCATGATATTTAATTAATTTCTCTATATCCCCCATACATCTCTGGCCATATAATTTTTTTTTCATTTGACAAAATACCGGTGTATCATATTCTGCTAGCTTCTTTGGGATATTCCATAGTGGCAGTCTTTCTGTGGTCTTTTGCGTGCACGCTATTAATCTGTCGAACATCTCCGTACAGATCTGATCCTTCACCCAGGACAGACGGGCGGACGCTTCCAGCGCCCTCTGTGATCTCAATTCTCCCAGAATATCTTGATCGCATTCCACGATCTCAACTTTCCCAGAATTTCTTAATCACCCTCTGTGTGATTTCAACTCTCACAGAATTTCTTGATCGCATTCCACGATCTCAATTCTCCCAGAATTTCTTAATCACTCCGATCTCAATCCTCCCAGAATTTCTTAATCACGTTCCATGATCTCAATTCTCCCAGAATATCTTAATCGCGTTGACCACAGAACCAGACTCCCCCTATGGTTTAACCCTTAGTTTCCCAAATCTTAATTTAACCAAATTCACATTAAAATTCCCAGAATTTTTTAAGTTTGTCTCTTACCAGAGTGTCCCGTTGCCACCTCGGGTTCTTTTTCTCTTATTCCAGTGGTCGGGCCCTCCAGAACCCCTAGAGCAGCCGGCCCTTCTCCCTTAATCAGTCGGGGTAAGGCTGTGACTCTAAAATCCAGGATGATCAGTCACCGTCCGCTCCCAGGGTTCCGGAAGGCACATCCAAGGAATCCAACTTCCTGACACCAAATTGTTGCGGCAAAATAACGTTAACTCCGTTGCATTTCTGAATAAGAGACAAACCTTAGCCAATTGAGTCTTTATAAAGATTTAATTCTTGCAAGAATGAATCCACAGTCAATACAACCAGATAATGCCTGCATCGAGTGTGAACTGAGGAACAATAGAAGGCCCAAGCTTTTATACCTCTCAGTGTCTCAGTGTTTTTCCGTACCGAGGAAAAGGTGATACAAATGTCTTTCCCCCCCACCCTTCTGTAACAAAAGCAAAATAAGAAAAGCAAGGGACACAGTGGTTCCCCCCTCTTATCTTCCCTCATCAATGTTTGTGTCAAGGCCTCAAGCGGTGATGGGGGGGTTTACATTTACATTTTATAAGGTGTGTGTGTGTGTATATGTGTGTGTGTGTGTGTGTGTTTTAATAAGTGACATCTAAGGCCCGGGAGAGTCCCCAATCTAGGTGTCCCGTGACCCCATGCTAAGAGGTGTTTTTGAATAACAGAGACAGATGTTGATTTCTGAATAACCTTAAACATAAATCTTCTTCTATGATTAAATTTTTCCTCCACACCACCTTTCTAGGCGTGAAGTGGGATTCGATAATTATGCGGGCGCAATTATCGCCGACACGCATAGCATCGATCCTCACAGCAGTAAAGGAACTGAAGCTAGACCGTGCTGTCATTACAGTGCTGGCCATTACAGTGGTGGCTCAGAACAAGAGGGTTTTCCCCGAGGGGAAATCCACTCCGCACGATCAAAGTCATGCGGCGATGCCTTCGTGCTTTGGTCAGGTGGAAAGATCCCGGGTTTCTGGCCCAGGGACCTGTGCTGGGGGCTCAGGCTCGTCGCGTCACGCTAACGACAGATGCTTCCCTCACGGGCTGGGGGGCGACCATGAGTGATCGCTCATCCCAGGGTCTATGGCAGGAACATCAGCGGCTGTGGCACATAAATCGGCTAGAGATGCTGGCTGTGTTTCTGCCATTGAAACAGTTCCTGCCCGACCTCAGGGGCCACCATGTATTAGTCAGGACATACAACACATCGGTGGTTGCCTATATAAACCATCTGGGGGGTCTGAGGTCCCGCCCTTTGTACAAGCTGGCACGTCAGATCCTCCTGTGGGCCCAAGGGAAACTGCATTCCATCAGGGCAGTTTACATCCCCGGGGTCCTGAATCAGGAAGCAGACATCCTGTCGAGGCAGGGGCCGAGGCCCGGGGAATGGAGACTACACCCCGAGACGGTGGAGCTCCTATGGCAAAAATTCGGGAAAGCAGACGTGGATCTGTTTGCTTCGGCAGAGAATTCCCACTGTCCTCAATGTCCCCACTGTCCGCTGGGGCTGGACGCCATGGGACAGGAGTGGCCGAGGCTGCTCCTGTACGCTTTTCCCCCGATCGCTCTGCTTCCGGGAGTTCTGGAGAGGGTGCGCCGGGACGGAGTCCGTGTGTTACTAGTGGCTCCGTGCTGGCCGACCAGAATCTGGTTTTCAGACCTGATATCTCTCCTGGAAGGCTCTTCCATGGAGATTCCGACCAGGAGGGACCTCCTTTCTCAAGCGGGCGGGAGATTTCTTCATCCCCGCCCGGAGTTATGGAAACTGTGGGCCTGTCCTCTGAGGAGGCTAGGCACTTAGAAGAGGGTCTCTCGACTGAGGTCGTGGAGACCATCCTTGACTCCAGAGCTCCGTCCACGAGGAAACTGTACACACAAAGATGGAGATTGTTCTCAGTATGGTGCAGAGAACGCCAGTTGGACCCTGTTAACTGCCCGGCTGGTACAGTGCTGGAGTTCCTGCAGGCGAGATTGTCAGCAGGGTTGACACCCTCCACAATAAAGGTGTATGTGGCGGCCTTAGCTGCTTTCCACACTCCTTTGAGTGGAGTGTCTTTGGGAAGACACCCGTTAGTTACACGTTTCCTCCGTGGCACTTTGAGGTTGAGGCCGGTGGTACATTCGAGGGTCCCGACCTGGGATTTGGCCATTGTTCTGCGGGGCCTGGCTGAGGCCCCCTTTGAACCTTTGGAAGAAGTACCAGATAAATTTCTGACACTTAAGACCATCTTTTTACTGGCCATTTCGTCCCTTAAAAGAGTTGGGGATATTCAGTCCTTGTCGGTAGGGCTCTCATGTTTAGAGTTTGCGCCTGGCATAGTGAATGCTTTTCTTCACTCCAGACCAGGTTATATCCCCAAGGTTCCTACAAGCCCGAGGGGTCCTATTACTCTTCAAGCCTTCTGTCCTCCTCCTTTTGTGACGTCAGACCAGGAAAAATTGAATCTGCTTTGCCCGGTTAGGCGCGTATGTCCACAGAGCTGCCCTGTGGAGAAAGACTGACCAACTGTTTGTCTGTTTCGGAGCCCCAAGGAAAGGGGCACCAGTGTCTAAGCAGAGAATGAGCAAGTGGCTGGTCGAGCCCATCTCACTTGCTTATGAAGCGGTCGGACAGCCGTCTCCTCTGGCTGTCCGGGCACATTCTACCAGGGGTATGGCTGCTTCTAAAGCACTTTTGTCGGGGGTTTCCCTCCAGGATATTTGGCGGGTTGGTCCTCGCCGCTGACTTTCGTAAGATTCTACGAACTTGATGTAGCATCTACAATTGGGGCGCTGGTGTTGTCGTAGTTGTGTGCGCTACGGTTTCACACATACGAGCACTTGGTCCTATGGCGATGTGGGTATAAGCGCTCTCACAGCGTTTCGACGCAGCTCGAGTTCCCAGATAGGGAACGTCTCGGTTACGTATGTAACCCTAGTTCCCTGAGGGGAACTAATTTTTTTACAACTCATTTCTTCACATTATATAAAGCCTTACATCTCTGCATAATTAAGGGCGTGGCCACTTTGAGTGGCAGGTGGGTAGCCATTTATCTGTTGTTTGTTAGTAATCGCGTCACCTCAGCTCAGCCCACGTCCCGCCTCTTTGCCCATTTTCTGTTATCCGGGAGTGACGTGTGGTGACGCATGCGTTGCTAAGATGGGAACGGCCAGCTCGACCCTACTTTACGCTTCACAGCTGCTCTGCAGAATCCTATGGGTGACGTCACGGACACTACGTCCATATTTTTATACAGTCTATGGTCAGATCATGCAGTGGCTCAGTGCAAGGGGGGTGCGGAGAAGTTGCGGGCAAAAAAAATAAAAAAATCTAGAGACTGAGGAGAGTGTAATTGAAGCAGTAAGCAGGGTAGCTACATGACATACAGATAGAGACTCACAGAGCACATTTGGGAGAAGTAGAGCCATGACAAGAGATACAGACGCATTGCTCCTATTGGAGAAACACGTTGGTAAGCACGATGCACTGAACAAAGTATTTGGATCCTTTGGAAAGCCTCAAGACAGTTTATACATTGATGTGTTGTCCACGCTCACAGCCATACAGGAACTGAACACTGTGAATGGAAATGAACGCACCAAATCCAGAGGATACAGAGGGCCTACTCAGGTATGAGACAATACTGACAGCTCGATTATTCCTTAGGATATTTGAGAATACATCACCTTTGTCAAAGTACCTGCACTGCTCATAGGATTGTCATGTCAACACAAGATGCCCTAAAAAGTATGGCGAGAGATTTCCAGGTTGTCAAGGCTGCTGCTGATGACTTTGTTAAATGGGCAAATGAAAAACTCAAGCAGCAAGAACAGCCACAAGCACTGCCACAGAAAAGAAGAAAGAAGAAGAAAGCCATGCCGGGTGATATGTCTCAGGATGACGCTATAATTGATGCTGAGAAAGCCTACGAGGTAAAGGTCCATATCCCAAAAACTTCTCCCTGATCAGAAACAGTGCTCTCCCTAAATCTGCACTTGAAGACCTCACCAAGTGCCTGGTTAAATTTGACAGCAGGGCAACGGTTGACAACCTGCAGAATGAGCTGAAAAGCTTAGTGGGACAAGATGAAAGAGTCGCTACTGGATGAATATGTGACCAGGACAGTGGAGGATGGACCTGATGGAAAGAAAAAGGACATGGAAATCATCAACAAAAGCTGTGCCTCCTGCAAAGTGTGCCCATCAGATTCTCCAGAGATTTAACGTGCTCACCAATGCATATCCCCTGCTTGGACTTGCGTACAAGTTTTTGCTGACACTTTCAATAACTCAGGTGGCCTGCAAACGATAATTTTCAACCCTAAAATATATCAAAGACTGAGAAGCAGCCTGTCTGCCAGCACATTGGAAGCCTTCATGTTGATGGCCACTGAAAAGGATGTCCTCGTGGCTTTGGACACCGACACTGTAATAGACAAGAGTTGCAGAGAAGAGCCAGCTACTGAGGAAACTGCTGTTATTGTAAGGTGAGATGAGATTATTTATATTATTATAACAAAATCATAATATTGTAGACTGAAAATGTGTCTCATTATTCCCTTTACCCCTTCTCTCTCTTACTCTCTCTCAGGATGCTTTCATTTTTGTAGTTCATTGTTTTTTAGGGTGTTCAGAGGGCCATGCAAGTAAGTATAAAATATGTGCATCTATCTCTCTACATTGTTATAGATTAAAAATACTGGTATGGTGGTCATTTATCTCATTCATACTGCAAAAAATGCTCTTCTTACTTAGTATTTTTTTCTTGTTTCCAGTCCAAATATCTAAAACTTTTTAACTCAAGATGCTTTTACTAGATAAGTAAAATCACATGAGATATTTTTTCTTGTTTTCTGGAGAAAAATATCAAAATGAAGTGAGTTTTTGCTTAAAACAACCAAAATGATCTGCCAGTGGGGTGAGAAAAAAATCTATTATGTTTGGGACAGAAACAAGAAACAGGATTTCAATCAGAAACAAGATAATTTTTTCTCACCCCATTTGCAGATCATTTTGCTAGTTTTAACAAATTTTGTACCATATCAGTGTTTCGTCCACACAGATCTGGTGTTTTGGGAGCATGAAAACAATATTTTTTGAAACCGGGTCCCAGAGTGGAGAAATCTGAAAACGACACTCTTGCGTTTTCGTGTGTACAGCCAATCCATATATTTTGTGAAACGCAAAAGACTGGAAGGGATACAGCTACGGGCACTGGGTATGCGCATATCAATATTGTGTCATTTAATTACTGTACTTGCATTATTGTAAGGGTATGTTTAGGGTTGGGGTAGGTGTTAATAAAACACATCTGGAAAGTAGCTAATTTATTTATTGTTATTTTATTGTGCAATTTTGCATCACCTCCTATCATAGGCCTTTTTCACAGAACGTTGAAACGCACTTCGGTTCAGCACTGTTGTGGAAAGCGACTTCCGGTTGAAACAACGATGGCTGAAGCAACATCGAAGTGTCACTGAAGCGTCCCTCATTGCACAAATAACAAGCAGCGACAGTCATATTTAAGCTTTCATGCATTTCCAAGCGACGGCTATCTGAGAAAGATGTGGTTGCTTGTTATTCGATGTGTAGAAGGCCCGACGTTTACGATCCTTAAAGGTAGCACTTTTGTTTGTAGCTGTCACTTCACCGATGCTGATTACAGCTACTGGTCGTAAGTGCCTCAAAAAAGGGACCGTCCCGTCCAGATTTATTTGGAACAAATTGGGGAGAAACTTCACGAGGGTCGGTTTACAGAAGAGTAAGAGCTTGATCCACACTTGACACTTTACCTGTCCTTTCCTCTGATGACACACAAGACAACGACATAGTTCCTAAGCTAACAGCTGGAGCAGATCATGACTATGCAGTCACTCCTCTTCCAGGTTTTTTTTTTTGCATTCCTCAAAATTATTTTAAATGACTATTACAATAAATATTTGTTTTGAATAATATTAATTAATGTAATTTGTTTTGAATCAAAAGACAGATAATTATACATATGAATTTGTAAATCAGTCAGGTTGTATCATTGCACGTCTCTCAAAACTTTGCATGTTTCCACATAGTTATACCAAGTTGAATGTCTTTATATAAGCATTGTTGAGATATGGGCACAGGGTCTGAGTGGGGAAAAGGTATTCTATTTGGGTATGTTATAATATAACTCAATAATTATTAATGGTTTTGCTACTTTGTAACTTTTTCTGTGAATCTAGGTGCACAGGATGCATCAGCTGCACATACACAGGAATTGGAAACTGTCAGAAAACTGTCAAAGTGAGCTCATGCAGCTCAGAATAGGCCACTCTTTGACCCAGTTCCAGAGATTCTGTACTTCAGATGAAGACATGTTTTTAAACCAGGTTTCCATCTGAAGAGGTCTTCCAAGCATTCTTGAAGGCGATAGAACCCTCTGCGTCCATGCTAGATTACTGGTCTAAGGCCCATAAGAAAGGACAGGCAACTGTAATGGAAGCTTCTCAATGTCGTCACCGTAGCTTGGCACTGATTGACAAGTTTTTTTGTACTGCTGTTGTGTTGCTGCAGGAATGAAAGAAAAAGTATTAGCTGACATTTTCAAAGTAAGTGTCAGCTGAATCATCATAACTTAGGCTTATTATCTTTACCTCGTCCTTGGATCAATTCCCTTATGGACTAGCAGAGAGCAAGTGAATTCTACCATGCCAGACAAATTTAGGCAGTTTTGTCCAGAGGTGAGGGTCATCATTGACTGCACAGAGATCAGGTGCCAGAATCCATCTTCACTCACTCTCCGTTCTGAGGTGTTCTATTCCTATAAAAACACCACTACCTTCAAGGGGTTGATCGGCATTGCTCCATGTGGTGCAGTTACTTTTGTATCCAGCTTGTACACAGGTTCCATCTCTGATCAAGAGCTGACGAAACACTCTGGGATTCTTGACTTGCTGGAGCCAGGTGATACTTGCATGGCTGACAAAGGATTCACCATTGATAAGCTACTGGCAGAACATGGGGCCAGACTCATTATGCCACCTTTCAAAACAGCAGTTCAATTTAGCAAAGAAAATGCTGAGAGAAAACAAGCCATAGCTCGTCTTCGAATTCTTGTTGAGAGAGCCATCAGAAGAGTGGAGGAGTTTCACATCTGGGACACCACTGTACCTTTAACCTTGTCTGGAACAGTTAACCAGCTGTGGACAAACTGCTGCTTGATGAGCGTTTTCAGTGGCCGCTTGATGTTAAAGGTCACAAAGGAGTATAGAGTGGCTTTTATGTAATATAATGTATTAAATGTTAATTAGTAATATATGTATCATATGCTTATATGTGAATTAGTAATATAATGTATTTTACCTCTTTTATGTGAATTAGTAATATAATGTATTTTACCTCTCTTATGTGAATTAGTAATATAATGTATTAAACCTGTCCTTAAGATGTTGTTTAAAGGAACTGTATGTAAGAAATGTATTTCAATTAATCATAAAAAGGCCCTGATATGTCACTAGACATTAAGAAATCATGTTAATTTCAAATACTTATATCACTGACAACAGTAGTCCGGCCAGGATATTGTCATTTTAAAAGTGAAGTTCCAGCCCTCAACTGATGTTGATGTTGACATGTTGTGTTTTGGCCTGAAGCTCCACCCTCCACCGATCTACCAATTGCGAAGTCAGTAGTGTTTCGGCATCCGGCTTGCCTGCTCTGCTCTAGTTACCACAGCTGCAGCTACAAACATGTCTAACTTTACGAAACCTAAAAGACCTCTCATGAAGCACAAACATAATTAACAGAAAGAAGAAAAAAAAAATTTACTGTGTAGGACTCGTCACCTTTTAATCTCCAGCGCCACCATTTTCCAGAACTGCAACCTACCTGGAGTCTCCAGAAGTGCAAGGAGTCAGGATCTCAGAGACTTAAGTTAAGAATCCTAAAAAAATTAACACCACTTAATAAGAATCACAAGCTGAAGTGTTGTCAAATACATGAAGACTGGTTTTGTATAGGCTTTGTAGACAGATAGGTTGAGAGTGACTCTTGAAGGACCAGCACCATATCCTCTGTGTCTGTGTTCAAGAGTCACTTTCAACCCTTAGTTTACGAGTTCACACTTTAAATAGAGTAAAGATTATGTATTTGGCGTGCTGTCCGGGGGAGGACTTCGGGCTCGGAATTTTGGCCCAAACCCAGAATATCCCCTAAAAAACTAAGAGCAGAGGACAGCCACCATAACCCCACACACACGCAGAGAATTGATGGGCTGGCGTTTTGAGAAGCCTGGTTGCTTGACCATGAAGGGCCCGTGTTGCTTGGGAGGAGCTCATGGAATTGAGTTACTGTTAGTTACTGTTGCTAACTCAGAAAAACAAACGGATTTGCTGTCTTACAATGACAGCTGTCAGTGTGAAACATATCCCAAGATGTTTTTGGACACAGAATGTAGCGTATACACCATTTGAATGATGGACAAACTTTACTGATGGTTTATGAAGTTTATTTCATCGATTTTCACTCCAAAAAAATCACTGTAAGAGCTGAAAAAACAAAGCAATAATTACACAACATCTCATCCACAAATTCTCTTTCTCGGTACACAGCAAATTACACAAAAACACTCATACAACTAACAGTAAACAAACATATACAGACCTTGTGCCTTTTCAGGGGAGCAGTTCATAAGTGGTAAATCTGTATCTGCAAAACAACTCTGATAAACTGCGTGCAAGCTCTCCCCTTCACTACTCATAAACTATAATACCCATCAAAATAGGAGTCCCTAGGCCACTCTATCTGTGACAGTATTCTGCTAACTCATCCCATTCTATGTCATCAGCAGCATTATCTTAGGCAGCTGTTAAAGAAAAATTTAATGATTTAGGTTTAAGGTTATACAGAAGTCAACATCTGTCTCTGTTATTCAAAAACACCTCTTAGCATGGGGTCACGGGACACCAGTTTAGAGACTCTCTCGGGCCTTAGGTGCCACTGACTAAATCACACACAGCCAGTGTCACATTGTTTAGATCTTCACACACACACAGATCAAACCTACATCGACCTCATAAAATGTATGCCAACCACACCTGCTATTCTCATGCAGGGTCGTAAAACCACTTGAGGCCTTGACACAAACACTGATAAGGGAAGACGGAGGGGGGATCATTGTGTCCCTTGCTTTCTTTTCATTAGTTACAGAAGGGTGGGGGGAAAGGCATTTGTTTTTCTTTTCTTCTGTACGGAAAAACACTGTGACACTGAGGAGTATAAAGGTTTGGACCTTCTTTTGTTTCCTCAGTTCACACTCGATGCAGGCATTAACTGGTTGTATTGACTGTGAATTCATTCTTGCAAGAATTAAATCTTTATAAAGACCATTGATAATATTTGTCTCTTATTCTATGAAGCGATTGAAGTAAGTTTTTAAATTGCCGCAACACAGCATTATCTTCCTCCTCGAAAGGCTGACTGTGAGAAATCAGAGGTTTGCTGTCAGACCTCAATGTCAATGTCTCAGGCAAGTGTGTTGAATGACTGGATTCTTCTGTCTCAGCCTCTACATGGCACTGGAGCAGAAGTTGTTTAAAAGATCTGCTGTAATTAAATCATATTGTGACACCCGGCTTGGCCACACTCAAAATAACTTTATGAACTTGATGTACATTATGCATTCTCCTTAGATGAGAAAACAAAAAACGAACATGGGCCCCAACTGTTTTTTTGCACTTAAAGCAGATATATCCCATCTTAAATGTGGATTTCTTCACTCACTCAAGCAGCTTTCTCATGTGCTTTTTAAATTTCAGACGTAGGCCTATCTTTGGTATCATTGCTTCAAGTGATTTTTCGTCAATTAGCAGGAGGGTTTCTTCATCAATTTGTTAATCTGTAAAGAGACAAGAGACGAAAAGAAGACTAAGTAAACTGACGTATTCAGAGCTCAATGGGTTTTAATGAACATATAAAGAAGTGTATTTTAAATTTGACTTCAATAAAGTTGACCTTTAAAGCTTGGTATCAAGACATCCAAGTTCCATTCTTTCAGCTTCTCCTGTACAAAATGATCCATAAAGCTGTTTTTCTGCAACCTGTCAGTGGGAAAATAAGCAAATTGGCAGAGGCTGTGAGCTTTAAGTAGTTATTAAATTAAATGGGGAATTTGTTGAAAATGCAATTTCAAAATAAAAATTAATAATTGGATTTACAAAATTAAGGATGATTGTTTTTTCTATGTCTATTGATTAATACATGTACATATGTGATATATGGTCACCCTATGACAGCCAATCACACATCTGCTCTAGGGTCACATGAACGCAATTGGCTAGCGCCTGCTCTAGGGTATTTGCATACGGCGATCTGATTGGATGACGCCTGCGTTGGCGCTTGAAAAGTTGAGAAATCTTCAACTTCTGCCGCTTGCAACGTGAGTGAAGCGAAGCGACGGAGCCCACAATTCAGTTCGGCAACGGATGATGTCACCCATTCAAAGTAAATGAGAAGCATTAACGCCTACGCCCCGTGTGAATGGGGCATAACGTTAGTTACCGTACTATTATCTTACTAGCTATTTATTACTTATAGAAATAGTGCAACTTCGTATGGTCACATTACATGTATTGCAAAAGTTTGTAGTCAAAGTATGGGCAGGCCATAGTCAATGTAAATCATATTGTTGATGTTTCATCCGTACCAGTGAATGTGCTTAGTGAACTCTTTAACCACTGTCATCGGTGGCCCTGATTGCGTACTAGCCTGCATGCGCGTGTGATGGGGGAGGACCTGTGGAGGGAGGGCTGTAGCGCAACAGAGAGCAAGGGGGAGTGACCTGTGAGTTGTGCTTGTTCAAATATTCAGGCTAAATATTCAGATTTCTAAAAACTCCCTACTGCAGCTTTAAGGCTTTTCAGAGATAACAAATGTTGGTTTCATTTCACCATTATATCAACTTCTTGGTCTTTAAAAATGAATGACTTTGCTATTTTTAATTTAAGTTAAGGGAGCGAGACAGGGCTGCTGTTTGAGCTTGACTCTTTTTGCTCTGTATATTGAGCCTTTGGCCCAGGCAGTAAGGCAGAGTAAAGAATTGAGTGGAATAAGAATTAGAGAAGACCATCATATAATTGGGTTGTTTGCAGATAATGTTATTATCTATCTTAAGGATCCCAAAACTGCTCTCCCATTACTTATGAACCTACTGGAAAATTATGGGAAACTGTCTTGATACAAATTAAATGTCTCCAAAACTTAGGTTCTTTCATTAAGTTATTACATTATTATAAATATCACAACTAATTAGACAAAAATATAATCTAAAATGGGATGCAAATTATATCAAATACCTGGGGGTAAATCTAACAAAAGAATACTCAGAACTATATTCTCATAATTATAATTTTATTAATAAGGGCATCCAAAGAGACATTGAGAGTTGGTCGACTCTACCTATGGAATTCAGCTCGCGAATAGAGGTTGCGAAAATGAATGTTGTCCCTAGACTATTGTATCTTTTTCAAGCTTTACCAGTAATGATTCATAACACTCAGTTCAGGGCTTGGGTGTCACGTTATACAAGGAACAAACAGGTGCGAGGACTCAAGTGCAGGGAAAGGATATATTTAATTATAACAAAATAAAACATAAACACAAAACAAAACACACGAGGGGGGAAAAACAAACTAGAAATACATAAACTTAACATACGATCCGACAAGGACTGCAAACACACAGGAACTTATAAAGGGGAGAAATCAAGCAGGGAATGAGGCAAACACAGGTGGGGCAAATTAAACCAATAACGAGATAACAAGGGGGTGGGAACTAACAATGACAGAGGCACATGGCCACACTAACAAAACCCACATGTGCACACAAGACAGGACAGGCATGTGACATTACCCCCTTCTTTAAGGAGCGGCTACCAGACGCTCCACTAGGGATGGGAGGGACAGACCAGGGCGGGACGGGAGGGACAGACCAGGGCGGGACGGGAGGGACAGACCAGGGAGGGACGGGAGGGACAGACCAGGAGGGACGGGAGGGACAGACCAGGGGCGGGACGGGAGGGACAGACCAGGGCGGACGGGGAGGGACAGACCAGGGCGGGACGGGAGGGACAGACCTGGGAGAAACAGATAAGGAAGGGGAAAACAAGGGAGGGACAGGGAACACAAAGAGTTCAGGCGGCCGGGGGCCGGAGTGGCCAGCAGAGTTCAGGCGGGGGCCGGAGTGGCCAGCAGAGTTCAGGCGGTCGGGGGCCGGAGTGGCCAGCAGAGTTCAGGAGGTCGGGGGCCGGGTGGCCAGCAGAGTTCAGGAGGCCGGAGTGGCCAGCAAAGCTCAGGCCACTCCGGGGCCGGAGTGGCCAGCAGAGTTCAGGCAGCCAGGGGCCGGAGAGGCCAGCAGAGTTCAGGCGGCCGGGGCGGCCAGCAGAGTTCAGGCGGCCGGGGCGGCCAGCAGAGTTCAGGCGGCCGGGGCGGCCAGCAGAGTTCAGGCGGCCGGAGGGGCCGGAGTGGCCAGCAAAGCTCAGGCGGCCGGGGGGGCCGGAGTGGCCAGCAGAGTTCAGGCAGCCGGGGGGGCCGGAGTGGCCAGCAGAGTTCAGGCGGCCGGGGCGGCCAGCAGAGTTCAGGCGGCCGGGGCGGCCAGCAGAGTTCAGGCGGCCGGGATGGCCAGCAGAGTTCATGCGGCCAGCAGAGTTCAGGCGGCCGGGGCGGCCAACAGGGTTCAGGCGGCCGGGGCGGCACATCCAGCACAGGGTCCAAACGGGACCGCCAGGGCACTCCGCCCCCATCACGGTCATACGTATACCCCACAAACTGCCAAAATGATAGTGTCCCCAGCATTCCCATCTCCCAGGCGATGACAGGATCATTGAGACTGTTGTTAAATATGTCCTTAAGTTCTGCCTGACTGATGTGAAGCCCCTCCGCTGCAAACAGGAACCGGTAAGCAAACTCCTTAATGCTGTTCTTCTCCTGCTTAAGGGAAAGGAGTCTGCTTAGTTGTTCCTCTCCTGATGCAGCGGAAGGGCAGGGAGATGGGAATAGGAAGATTCCCATTCTGCTGAGTCCTCAGATGGTCGGATCCTTCTGTCACGTTATACAAGGAACAAACACCGGCACTGGGACCACAAGTGCAGCAGGGAAAGGATATATTTAATTATAACAAAATAAAAACATAAACACACACAAACAAAACCCACGAGGACCAGGAAAAAACAGAAATACATAAACTTAACATACCAACATCCACCAGGACTGGGACCAGGAACGGGACTGGGACAACAGGACAGGCATGTGACATTGGGACAGGATGATTTCAAGATGCATCTGGGAGGGGAAAAATCTTGAATAAGATATACAACACTACAGCTAGCAAAGGAAAAGGGAGGATTAGCCTAACCAAACTTACTGGAATATTTTTATGCTGCACAAGTTAGACCATGTGTTAGGGTTAGGCTAGATACTTATCAAAATGGAAAGATATAAAACTTGCAAACCAGAGTTTACCTATACAGTGCCTTCTTGGTGACAAAGAAAGAACTTTGACATTAAAAAAAATTATAGATCAAATATCATCTACTACACCAGAAATATGGTTTAAATTAGTTGAGCAGCATAACCTTAAAAAAAAAAACAGATTAAGATGGGTGGCATTTGATCATAATTTTAAACCAGGGCTCCTTGATCTGGGATTTAGGAGATGGGCATCTAAAGGTTTGACTGCTGATGTTGCACAAGGCAAATTTAAAAGCTTTGCAGAATTAAAAGAAAATTATGATTTGGAAAATACAGATTTTTTTATCGATATTTACAAATAAGGGACTATTTTGAAAGGGAGTTTTAAAAAATGGTTAGTACAGAGCTGAATATACTGGTAGAGTTGATAATTGACTCCTATACAAAAAGAAACCTCAGAATAATCTCTACTCTCTATAGGGCCATGATGGAAAATAGAAAAAAACACATCTAGTTATATTAAGCAGAAATGGGAAAGAGAATTAGGGGAAGAAATTTCAAATGGTATATAGCTTGCAAGACACAACATACAATCCTTGCCACTGTCGCCTTTGGCTTGGCTTGCTCAGTTGGGGACACTCAAATTATGATCCAAGTTACTCAACTAAATATACAAATAGAATTTATTAATTTGGTCATATATAATTCTGTAAACTATCCAAATTAAACTAGCCAAATCAAATTTTGTTGCAATGTTGTCCTGTTTAACACTGTGAAGATGCTTTGAAACAATCGTCATTGTAAAAGCGCTATATAAATAAAGTTGATTGATTGAGTTGATTGAATCACCTGCACAAAAAGATGGAAAGAATTTGCAAATCTGATGCGTTTTTTATTACTCCCAAAATTAAAGGTAAACAATTAGCCACATCACAGTTATGCTGGAGGATGTGTGGTCATGTTAATGCTGACCATCTTCATGAATTCTGGAGTTGCCCAAAAATGGATGGATGGATAGAAATTGTTAAAGAATTATATAATATGGAACAATTAACTTTCATCTTAAGACTTAAAAAAAGACCTATTTATAAAATGCTGGAAGAAGTGGATTGAGTACTGTAATGTAAACAATCAATGACTGTATATGTGAATCTATACTTGCATCAAAACAAAATGTATACCCCCAGTTCTATTTTTTTGTTTTTTACCTTCCTTTGTTTTTCCTAATGATGTAAAACCTTTTCTTGAAAAAATCAATAAAATACAGTAAAAAAAAAAAGAAAAAAAGAATGACATTCATTTAAAGATAAAATGTTGCACTCTTGATATGTCCACTACAGAGGATATAGCTTAACATATAAATAAATTTTAAAAAATCCCCAATCTGTTTCTTATGTTCTAAATAATCTAATGCCATGGAAATAAATTCTCAATTAAATAAAAAAAATTAGGAGGATATACAAGTTGCAAATTAGTATTGCCACAAATCACCGATATTATAATTTTCATATCGGTTTCATCTTTAGGAACGGTTTTCGGACAATAGGTGGTGCTTTGCAAGGTAGCCTGCAACGGTTATGAAAGCTTTCATATCATATGTACACTGGCAACTCGTCAACATACAGCGTCATCATGCCAAAAATAACAGATTGTAGAAAATGATCTCGGAAGCCGTTCATTTTTAAATATGTAGAAGATAAATTATATATAAAAGATTGCAGTATGCACAATTTGCAACGTCAGGATATCAGACATGAGGACAACCTCAAACTTCAGCGGCAATCTATCACTTAATGCCATTGCGGGGCTCTATTCTTTCCAGTGAAATCACAAAACAAAATGCACACAAACGTGTTCATGCTCTTAATGTACAATCATTGATGAACATCTTTGGTTTTAATGAAGAAGAAAAAAAAACTATGTGAGGGCAGATTAGAACCTGTTACCTTCGACACAGTTGACAAAAACTCTACTACCAGACCACTAGGGAACTTGAGTGATAGTAGAGGATTTATTTATTTATCCATTAAAATTAAGAATCTTGAGACCAACCATATATTTGATGCAAATTAATGCAAATAGTCCCAAAATGATTATTTCCCTACTAGAATTAACCAAAATTTTCATTCAATGTTCTGCTTCTTTATGCTTTATAAAAATAAAATAAAAAATTGCAACATATGTCAACATTATATTTATGTCAGATATGGCATTAATATTAAGCTACCTTCAGTGGCATTTACTTCAATGTCATGTATAATTTATTTTTTCCTTTTATATATGGGGCCCATCAGGACTGCCTATGCAGAGGGCCCGGGATCTTGTGCTATGCCCCTGCTCACTTGCATCCTTAAATCAAACCATAAAATATTATAAACATGCAACACCATTCTTTTATTCATTTTTTTCTTTGGCATTGTAGCTTTATAACTCTTTTACTTGCCTGTTATAAATAGTCATGGTCAGTGGGTACCTCCTCCAGGGCAGACACCACTGCAGAAAGCTGGTCACGCCAGGGAGTACCACTGACTGTCTCCAAACCCTGCTCCCCATCATCCTCTGACACGTCCTGATCCTCCTCGTGCTCATCCTCCTCGTGACATCATGGGCCCCATGATGTCACCAAACTCAAGGCAGATGTTATGGAGGATGGCACAGGCTGTTATGACCTGAAATGGAATGTGTGTATACATAATTCTTTTTTTACAGATTGAAGTTTATTTTTCAGCACTTTTAAAATGTATTTTCAATTTACTTACATGAGGTACAAAGGTGTGGTGCACCTTCAGCACTTGCAGGAAGATGACCCTAAACCTAGTCTTCATCATCCCAAAAGCACGCTCTATAATGGAGCGTGCCCTGGAATGATGAATATTTAAGCACTGGGCTCCCACACCAAGGGAGTGATGAGGGGGAGTGGGTGCTGGAGGCATGGGTACCCTCCGTTTGCCAGGATGAAGTGCCCTGGAGGAGGGTACACTGACCTCCTGTACAGTGGGCTATGGCGGAGCATTCGTGCGTCATGCACTGACCCAGGCCAATCCACATAGGTGTCAATGAAGTGGCCCGCTTGGTGGCTTGTTATGGACATGGCAGCCGTCGATTGCTCCTGCAGCTTTCAGGAAAGCTCTGTGTTTTGCCAGCCTGCCTCCAGCTTCTCTGGGGTGTTGGAGAGGTGAATTACTTGGTGGCGAATGGCCACCACCTCTTCTGCAACTCGGTGGACAGTGCAGTGGACAGTGAAACAAGGCATGTCAAATGCTCTGGAGACCACCCTGTATGATATACCACAGGCCAGCCAGAAAAGAAACACCAGGGTCTCGATTGTGGAATCCCATCCATGTCGACGTTCATTCAGCAGATCCAGCAGCACTGTTAGGGCCTCCCTGCTCAGCCGGAAATCAGGACGTGTATCAGAATCACTAAAAACATCTGTCCAGCAGTGGGACATTCAGGTTAATCCTGCAGTACAGGGGTGTGGTCTGATTTAAGGAAAGAAGGAAAAGAGAAATTGAGAAGTCAATGATGGTTTGGCATTAATATTACTGCTGCACTAAGGGTGTTTTTTTTTTTTTACTTTTGAATATGTTGAAGGTTGTTAAATTGAAACTACTCTATATACTGTTGGACTGATTAATGTAAAACAATGCATCATAATGTGAAATACCATGTTTTGTAGTATTGCTGTCCTCTAAGTGTGAGGAACGAGACTGAGGAATGTGATGCAAGTTAACAAGTTTATTAGAAGAAGAGAGCAGACAGTAGAAAACTCAGATACAGTCCTCCTTGGGTCTCAAGGCAGCAGTAGAAAACTCAGATAGTCCTCCTCGGGTCTCAGGGCAGCAGTAGAAAACTCAGATATGCGGTGCTCTTTGGAACACAATGCACACTCAACCGGATCCAGTCTAAAGGCAAGACACACCGATGAGCAACGTAGAGAAAAAGACAAAAGTTCACAGGATTCACAGTACCGAGGGAGAACGAAGATGCCAGCTCCTGTCTAACGGCGAGACACGCTGACAGCAGAAAAGTCCAAAAGATCCACGGAGGAATCCACGGGTGAGGGAGAGTGAGACCCACAGAGAGAGATCCAGCAAAAACAGGTGAGAGGAGAACGGACCGAGGCTAACACAGTCTCATCAGAGTCCTGGAGGCAAAAATCAAAAAAGGTGAATAACAAAACATGATCAAAAACCCAACACAAGCCGGACGACACACGGCAGCAACCACCCAGAAGAAAACAACAAACGCGCAATGAGAACAAAACATCAGGACATTAAATAGAGAGACAAACACGAGACAACAGTGGAAAACAATCAGGGATAACGAGGAGGGAGGAGACAGAGAGTGTACACGTGGAAACAAAAGGTAACAAACAATTAGTGCAATAGATCACACCGGAGTCCTGACACTAAGGGGAAAAAAGTACTTCAGTTGTTCTACTTTACATTTATTTAACAAATAAATATATTTAACACATTTAATTCCTTACAGTCCACCACTGGTCTTTTAGAAAATGAAACTAACAAAATATATTTTATGGTTCAATTGCCTACAAACAAAACTGGGTTGAAAACCTGTCTAAATACATTCACCATGGTCAAGAGAATAAACTATAGCCTATCAAATAGCATATTTGGCAACATATAAGTCAACATTCAAACCACTTTATGTGTATTTGTGTTTTCATGTGTCATAAGATTATTCAAATGAGTTGAAACCAAATAAAATGCATAATTTGTCAATAAGCATGCAGCAAACCAGTTCAACTTACCAGCCTATGATCTTGGCGAAGTCTGAGATAAATGACCCGACCAGTGAAACCCCACCATCTCCTCCAGTAATACATAAAAAATAAAAATAAAATACTGCAATTCTGGCTCCATAGTTGTCAGTATGGCAACTCTCCTCTCACACAGGCCATGTCCACACTAATATGTTTTAGTTCGAAAACGCATATTTTTCTCTCCGTTTTGGCCTTTTGTCCAGACTGAGAACGTGTGTCAACGAAAATGTATCTTTTTGAAAACGCTCTCCAAAGTGGATAGATTTGAAAACACCGTTTTCTCTTTGTAGTGTGGACTGTGAAGACGGAGGGATTTGAATACAATGACGCATGTTTAGTCATGTGACGCATATTGTACCAATATATATTCATGTTTATACCGCTATTGTGCCAGTTATGTGCTATTCACTTTCACACAGTTGCTTTAATGTTACTTTGTTCATTTCATATCACAGTCCTGCAAGGATGACAGAAAATGTACTCCCATTTGCTGCCCTGTGGCAAAACACGAGTGTAGTTGCGTTTTAGACCAAACATGGTTGACCGAATGCGACCTGGACGCATCAGTGAATGTTGAGATATTTTGCTAAATAAAATGATCCTGCCAGAAGAATTGTGTGATAACTTTATGATGTCGGTATCTCAGTGAGCTTTTATAATGTTTTACGCATGCACAGTAAGTTGAATTTGTTGTTTACTGACGTTTTAGTGTGGATGAGAAACTTTTGGAAAATGTTAGTGTGGACGGAGAGCGC
Organism: Gobiocypris rarus; assembly: GCA_023029165.1. NCBI lineage: Eukaryota > Metazoa > Chordata > Actinopteri > Cypriniformes > Gobionidae > Gobiocypris > Gobiocypris rarus. The sequence continues at coordinate 10,701,294 of CM040910.1, read as the reverse complement.
TTTGAAACGAAAAATCAGTTTTCAAATCTATCTGGATTAATGTAGCCACAGTTTGCTAGGTGACAGGAGCGGCAATAGGGAACGCCTGGTGGCTCAATTACCAATGAAGGCTACATTTGGAGTTTCCTTTGAAGGCCATGAATTAAATGAATCAGCGGTTTTGAACAAATCGGTTGAATAAATGATTCTGTAACTGTTAAATAATGTTAATGTTTTAATGTTAAATTAATCTGAACATTATTTGAGGAGCTCTTTTCCAAAACTATAAATCCATTTTAATAGTTTTCATGAAAAGATATATTTTTTTTATCTACACCCATACATTTTGTTAATATTCGATTTATCCTGTTAAAATGGTCTATTGGCTCAGTCTGAACATGTTAAACAATGATTGTGAAATGAATAATAATAATCAATTTTATTTATATTGCACTTTACATTTAGAACAATCTCAAAGTGCTACAGGGTCAAGAATTAAAATTAAGTTTAAGAAATTAAAAGTAAATTGTATATGTCAGTTGTATTCTTTTTTAAAGAGATATGTTTTTTTTTTTTTTTTAAACATCTGTAGTCTGTGGGGCCCTCAGGTGGTTCCATAGCCTGGGGGCAGCAGAAGCAAAAGCCCTATCACCCATGCTGCAAAGCTTGGTTCTGGGGGTTTGGAGGGTGTGTGAGGTTGCAGACCGGGTGTGTGAGGAGGACTGGGGGGGTGAGGAGTTCCTGTAGGTGAAGGGGGGCATGTCCATGAATGCACTGGTGAGTGAGGAGGGAGACCTTGTACTCAATTTTGAGTGGGACAGGGAGCCAGTGTAGGGATTTCAGAATGGGGGTGATGTGGTCATGCTTGCGCACCCTCATCAGGATCCTGGCAGCGCTGTTCTGTATGTACTGGAGTCTCTGGATGCTCCTGCCAGAGATCCCGATGAGGAGTGCATTACAGTAGTTCAGCATGGAGGAGACAAAGGCATGGACGAGCTTCTCTGCATCTGGTAGGGTGAGTGTTTGACGGAGTTTGGCGATGTTCTTGAGGTGGTAAAATTATGTCTTACAGAGGTGTTTGATGTGGGTGTTTAACACCCAAGTTGGTGACAGATGTGGAGAGGGAGATGGTTTGGCCAGAGAAAGTGATATTGGTGATGGTGGAAGAGCGGAGCTGATGTGGTGTGCCAACCAGGATGGCCTCCGTTCTGGAACTATTGAGCTGAAGAAAGTTGAGCTTCATCCACGCCTATATCTCTTCCAGGCAGTTAGTCAGTGTAGAAGTTGGCAGAGGAGCAGAAGAAGTGGGGGTTGTCTTGAGGTAGAGCTGTGTGTCATCCGCATAGCAGTGAAATGCTATGCCATGTCTGCCAATGATATTGCCAAGGGGGAGCATGTAGAGGGAAAAGAGGGTGGGGCCCAGCACAGAGCCCTGAGGAACACCGCAGGTGATGTTGTGGGTGTGTGACTTGGCTTTGCCCAGGGCGACATGCTCAGTTCTGTCGGTCAGGTAGGAGGTGAACCAGTTGTGAGCGTTTTCTGAGAGTCCAATGGTGTATTGCAGACAGTGGAGAAGGATGTTGTGGTCTACCGTATCAGTCGCCTTCATCTTTCGCAGTTTGCAGGTGTACCAGGGTGCTGAGCGCGAGAATGAGACTGACCTGGATGTTAAGCGGGCGTGGAGGACCAGGAGATTGCTCAGGGACTGGTTGTAGAAGTCCACGGATTCATCAACAGAAGGGAAGTCAGTAGAGGCAGAGGAGAGAAGTTGAAGGTCCAGGGTCAGGGCATCTGCATTAATGTTTTTTATTTTCCTGAAATGGATCTGTTGCTTTGGTTTGGTGTGGGTGGGGGGGAAGGACAGCTCCATTGACACGACTTTGTGATCTGAAACACCAAGATCGTAAACCTGTAGGTTGCTGATGGGGGCGGAGTTAGAGATGACCATATCAAGTGTGTGTCCCCTGCAATGTGTGGGGACATCAACGTGTTGTCGTAGGTTGATGGAATCTAGCAGCTGAAGAAAATCAGCAGCGGGACGACATGAGGGGGTGTCAACATGAATGTTTACATCATCCAGGATTATGGTATTGGCAGAGGTAGTACAGAGTGTTGTGAGGAGATCAGACATTTCTGGGATGAAGGCAGAGTTTGGTTTTGGGGGTCGATAGATAAGGAGAACAGACATGGGAAAAGGCGGCTTACATTTAAATGCAAGACATTCACAGGAAGATGTTGTAGGCACAGCAAGATGGGAGACAACTGCAGGTCCTGTCGGTAAATGACAGCTAGGCCACCACGCGGCCAGTGCTGCGAGCTGCCTCCAAGTAACTGTAGCCGGGGGAACAGGCTTCATTTAGGGCAGAGTAAAACTCTGGTTGGTGCCAGGTTTCTGTCAGACACATGAAGTCAAGTCCTTTCTCCCTGATGTGTTCTTCAATCAGTGTGGATTTATTGTTGATAGATTGAGTGTTAAAAAGTTTGAATTTGACCAGTGACTGTGGGGTGAATCTCTGTACAAAGCGCAAAACACTTAAATCCACTCCATGCAGATTTTAATCCGGTCCACGCAATATATCCAGACGGGATTTCACGGATCTCATGCTGGAATGCAGAGATCTCGCTGTATTTCCAGTGTTGATGGTAACTGAAGCGGCAGTACTCTGATGACGCGTCAGTTGTGCGACGGATGTCCAGAGAGATGGGATGTTGTTGGTAGCAAAGCAGCTTGACTGGTTATGGGAGATTAATTTTCGAACGGAGCCTCTATGAATGTAACGAGGGCGGCGAACAAGTCCAAGTTCTTTAATGATGGGGATGTTTAGTCCAGGAGTGGTTACGGGATTAAGTCGCCGGAGTTGCGAGCTGGAGTAGCTGAACGCCATACTGACCAAGGAGAGGGGTGCTAGCCAGACAGCGTTTGCACTCAGTTCTGGAGCGGTGGTGGAACGGAGAGAAGTTGTCCGTCAAGGCAGCGTGATGGTTGGATCCAAAAGCGCTTTTCCCAGGTGGAGCAGGGTAGATAGCTGGAAGTCGTCTGTATCAGGTAGGTGCCTAGTTAGCTAGCTTCCCCACTATGTAAACGCAATTTAGCGCAATTCAAAGATTACAGGCGGAGAAAACGCCGAACAAACAACGCCAGCGTCCTCTCCCCCTTTCTCAACGGTGAGCTGTACGGTATAATGGGCATGGAAGCGTGAGGCTCTCAGTGTTGCCAGGGTTTCGTACTAGGAAGATCGAAACCACTGGTGATGTAACGTAGACAACTAGAAAAAGCCGTTGGCCGGTTAGCACTACCAACTGTTAACAGCCGAATGAAATCCTCCAAGACGTTAAAATCAATGCAACAGTCCCAATTATATCCCTGACTGATTTGACTGGTTACGGACATAAAAAAATAAAAAAAACATTAGTTAACTTGATTCAGGTGGAAAAAGCGGCGAACAGACAACGCCAGCGTCCTCTCCCCTCGTTGCTAGGCAACATCATCAATGAAACAACAATATTGTTGATTATAAATTCAAAGTTATTATTTTTTTTGTTTCAAAACGCTACAAATCCATCCTTTTTTATATGTAGTTGGTTTATGTCTGTAAAAGCAACAACAACAACATAGCAACTCGTGTCACATTAAGCATATGACATCAAGGGTCAAAACGATTGCGATTACAACCGTAATCGGGGGGTAATCGTATTCGCATTTAGGCTAAAAACAGGCTCAGCGCCTATAGCAGTTTGGAAAGAAACTGCATCTTGCAGTACATTTAAATAAGGAAATATAACGATTTGGCATTTGAGATTGATGGAGCAGAGAATAGGTTCAGTACACAGCTCGATGGCATGACAAACTCATTTTCTTTTAATTTGGCGTTTATCGCGTTTTGGAAAAGAGCTTTTCATTTATTCAGGTGTAATTGTACCAAATCTTCTGTGCCATGAATTTTATTGTCAGCGATTTGATTAGTAACAGCGCTATAGTGTCTTACTATTCTAATTGTATTAATTAGTTCAATATTCAGACATTTCTCAGACAGTAGATATAGATCTTTTAGATGAATTTAAGGAGCGCTGGTCTGGTCATGGTCTTGACTTGGTCTCGTCCTGCCTTGGTCTTGTCTTGGTCTCAACCCCACAATGTCTTGTTCTTGTCTTGGTCTTGGCACATGCTGGTCTTGGTCTTGACTTGGTCTCGGTTTAGGTGGTCTTGACTACAACACTACTCCATAGATAATATACATTATTTTATTTCTATAAAGACACTTATTTTGTGTTGTATGAATAATATAACAAACATTCATGTGCAAGACTGCAAGCATATAAGAAATCATACACCACATTCTGACAAAAGCTTTGAAGTGCTTATATTATATTTTTAATATAACTTGGTACGGTGACTTGACTTGACTTTATCCTTTGTAGGAACTGACTTTTTTTGTGCACTGGGACTTTAGACTCGATTCGAGCCTTGATGGTAAGGACTTGGTTTCGACTTTAACATGCGCAACTTGCTCCCATCTCTGCCGGTATTGTCCCTCATAACCGGTATAACCAATTGCAAATATTTGAAGCTTAAAGGGATAGTTCACCCAAAAATGAAAATTAGCCCATGATTTTCTCACCCTCAAGTCATCTTAGGTGTATATGACATTCTTCTTTCAGACGAATACAATCAGAGTTATAATAAAAAATCCTAGCTCTTTCAAGAATTATAATGGCAGTTGTAGATCATTGTGATAAATGATCTGTTCACACGTAAAGTGCAATTTGTTTATTATAATATGCTGTACTTTAGAAGTGTCGGGCACTTTAAGAACGACCTCCCTCCTTGGTGCGCATGCACTAAATATGCATGTGTATATGTGATGTTTGGTTGCTGACCCGAACTTTGTTAATAAAGTAACATCATGTTCACATGTGGCATTTGCTGCGTTATTTAATGGGACATCTAACAGCAGTGACTTTTGAAGTCCATAAAAGTGCACATATCCGTCATATAACTGCTCTACACGGCTCCAGGGTATTAATAAAGACTTTCTATAAGTGGTGCGTTTTTATAAAAATAATATCCATATTTAAAACTTTATAGACTAAAGTAACTAGTTTCCGGCGGTCAGCGGTACGCAAGTCGATGTTGGAACAGGAAGGGGCCATCCCCAAACTGTTCCCACAAATTTGGGAGCATGAAATTGTCCAAAATGTCTTGGTATGCTGAAGCATTAAGTGTTCCTTTGCTACATATTTACAAGACAAAAGTTAAATGGCACAACATTAATCATCCGAATCACCAGATTATCTTCATGTCTGACATGTCTGTTCCATTTGATTAAATGCATGATGATCACACATGATCTCACTTTTTTCTGTTATTAAATCAGGGTTCACTTGAATCTTCACATTTATCCTCCTTGAACTGATTTTATTTCAGACCCGATGGAAGTGAAAGAGCAAAGACAAGAACTGAAGTGAAATTTCAAAGGTGATGATCCTGTAGTTTGCTTCAGCCTGTTGACCAATAAAATGTGATTAATGTGCCAATTTACAGATCTCAGACATCACCATAATGAATGAGGTGAAAACAGGTTTTCACCCTTTTCACACTTTTGGCTTTTCAGCAGCTCAGTTAAAGGCCTGTACTTTTTAAATGCAGATTGAATAAAAACACGATGGCTGCGTCCGGAACCGCATACTCATTGAGTAGGTACTTAATTTCAATAAGTACTTACTTAACGAGCGCTGAAAGAGTAGGTACTCAAAAGCCTGATCCCGTGAAGTATGAATGCGATCCGCACTTTATGCGCCATGTTGACGTTATCATGTGACTTATAACGTTATCACAAGCGTAAATACAAACGTAAATACAAACTTAAATGATATGCGTGACAGGTTTAATTAATCTATCTATAAATATCTTAGTATTGATTAAACTTGCTCATTTTGTGGTCTTGTTTATGAAACAGCTGCCCATTTTTCTTATGATTGGTAGTTTAAGCAGTTTAAGCAATGCTGTAACAAGCAAAAAGTGGCCTAAATCTCCTTTATATTTCCCTCTTCTTCTTGTTAACTCCAGTTTCATTTCTCAGGCTTATGAATATATATATATATATATATATATATATATATATATATATATATATATATATATATATATATATATATATATATATATATATATATATATATATATTGCATTATGATGAATTATTCAAAGATATTTAACCTTGTTATAGTTTTTTCTGTGTATATAATATATACAAACCCATATTTTTGTTATATCATTATAATTGTTCATTGTTAAAGATACAAGCATGTAATTATAAAACCATACAGGAAAATAAATGAGTGACAGGTGTAGTAACAGCTCATAGCATCAGTAACTCCACAGCCCGACCGGTGCGGTTACCCTCAGTGTCTGCACAGAGACGTCTTTCAGCAATTTTTTTTATTTCATACTCAAAAAAATTTAAGTATCACTACTTAAAAACAAAGATTACCCCAGAATTAACTGCATTGTTATCCCACCCAAACACTTACAATAATAATGGCGAATGCTGACCAGTACTAGTAAAAGTATATTCCTTTTTTTTTATTACTGAAAATGATATTGTTTTAGTAAATCAAGCAAAATGCATTTGTTGTTATATGACATAGTGATGTAACAATGGGAAAACATGAATAGATTAGTAAAATAATGAATACAAAATCAGCAACACATGAAACAAAGCTTTATTCAAAAAAACTTTTTGTTCTAACAAACTATCACACATTTACAGGTGGTGAACGACACATCTGCTGCCATCTCAACACCAACGTGAACACCTTTGTCTGTCCTTGCCGTTCATCATGTCCCTCATTGCTGCTCTTCTCAACGGGGATGATGTTGAGGATGAGGAAGACCATGATGACGGTTACCCTGAACCCCACAACCGTGAAGCAAGAATGGTCCGCTTTGTCTGCTCCACACATCTGTGTACCCGCTCTCTATCAGCAGGACTACCTGTAAAACATTTAAACTGATTCAAAGTTTTACAATTCATGTTGTCAGAATCCCATTTCTATTTAATTTCATATTTTTAGAATCACATACTCATTTTTTATTATGACGTTTTTGGTGTAGTGTTCTAAAGCACTGAACTGATAAGCAGAAGGTTTCTGCTTCAATCTTCGCAGCCGTCACCCCCATTGTGTCCTTGAGCGAGGCTCTTTACTCCAGGAGTTCCAGGGGGATCGTCCCTGTAATAAGTGTACAGTAAGTCTCTTTTTGTCTTTTTCTAGGAGCTCTCGCTGACTCTGGGCTCACTGAGGATGACGAGACCACAGCAACATCTGGGCCAGATGAGGCAATAAGGGAAGGTGGAGTGATGGAGGGTCTCATCATGGCACTAAACCATGTCCAGGATGAGATTGTGGCTCCCCATCATAAGTGCTCACAGCAGTCTGCAGAAATTTCAGATCCTACAAAACTGCACAAACATAATACTGCTTTTTCCCTACTATATAGTAGGGAAGTATGCGGTTCCGAACGCAGCCTCACAGTTCACACCTGCAGTGAAGCCCCTCCCATAACAATTCACCAATAAATACTGGGAATACTCACATCATCCTACAAGAGAAGGACAAACTCCAGGTGTAGCAGCTAAAATCTGTGTGACTGTTAAAGATGAAGTTTATTAAAGAGGAGATTGAAGACATGAGTGATCCAGAACCATCCAGAGTAAAACATGAAGAAACTGAGGATCAAATAGGTTGGTGTCCATTCTTTATCTTTATTGTTGACTGATTTGATAGATGTGAATTAATAAGCATTATGTGGATAATAAATGATAGAGAGAAATGCATCTAAATGATCATAACTTTGTATAGCAGTTGTTAAACATATTTTAAAATATATTTACAAGTGAATGACAGAAAAAATGCCTTATGAAAGATCTGATATCCTGATCTCTGTTGCTTTCTGCTATTAAATCAGGGTTAACTTGAACTGATTCTGACTTGATGTGTATTTTAGACCAGGTGGCAGTGAAACAAGAACTGAATGAAGAGAAGGAGGAACATCGTAACTTTAAAACTCAAAGAACAAAAGCCAAAAAGCTGCACACATGCACTTGGTGTGGAAAGAGTTTCACACATAAAGGAAACCTTAACAAACACATGAGAATTCACACTGGAGAGAAACCGTATACATGCACTCAGTGTGGAAAAAGTTTCGCACACAAAGGGAACTTTAACGCACACTTAAGAATTCACACTAGAGAGAAACCATTCAAGTGTGATCAGTGTGGTAAAGATTATATTTCACCATCACATCTAAAACTACACCTAACAGTTCATTCAGATGAGAAGCCTCATGTGTGTTCTCTCTGTGGAAAGAGTTTTTCAAGGCTGGATTATTTTAAACAGCACCAGAAAACACATAATGAAGTGAGAGATCATATGTGCTTTGACTGTGGAAAGAGCTTTATTAGAGCTGACTGCCTGAAACGGCACCAAAGAATTCATACTGGAGAAAGACCTTACAAGTGCTCATATTGTGAGAAGAGTTTCACTCAGTCTGGAGGCCTGAAATCACATGAGCGACTTCATACTGGAGAGAAGCCGTACCATTGTACTCAGTGTGAGAAGAGTTTCTGTGTGAGAAGTAATCTAGTGAATCATATTAAAAAGCATTATTCTGTGTCACAGTGAGCAAATGTTTTTTTCAAATCCCCCCAAAAGGTTTAAGTAAATCATGTGAGATTCACTAATAAACCAGATAGTATGGTGCCATTGATGCATTTTTGAGTTTTGATCCAAACCATCATTTTGGTTCAAATTAAAATTTCAGTGTTTAAAGTAAGCATTTGATCAGCATTGAAATTGTGACAGTGACATTGAACTAACAGTGATTTGTAGTTGATGATCACAAGATCATGCAGGCATGTAGCTCTGCAGAATATTAGTGGGTGTTTCCCAATCAGTGGGGCGTTTTCAAACACGTTACCTGATTTGCTTCATGGTTTTAACAAATCTGATGAAAAATGGTGGAAAAACAAATTTGCTGGCAAGACATTGGCTAGGCATTGACTAGCTTTATCCAATAAAAACCATGGGTGCTATGATTGACACCTCACAATCCTGTAATGCGCTTCCTGGATATATTGAGTCACCAGAAAGCCTGTGACTGAAGGAGAGAGGAGCGCTCATATAAAAAGGTGCCCATAGATACAATATTTTAAATTGTTCTCTGATATCTACATAGAAGCTATGTGGCTTACACTGTTAAAAATGTACTGGCAGCAGTTTGCAGTAAAAATACTGTATTACTTTTTACAGTACCATTTAACTTGCATTATAGTATAGTTATTACAGTACAGTATATTTTTTACTGTAAAACATACAATTTTATTAATTTACTGTAATTCATTGTCCACCTTTTCTATTTACTGTAAAACTGTACAAACTGCAGATTACTATATTTCAACAGGTCCCTGTAAATAACAATAAAAAAGAAGCAATGAGAACTTTTCTTTTTTCTTTTTTTTTTTAATTGCTCAATTGTAAAACTTTCGGTTTTCTGAAAGCCTGCAGCAACTTTTAAACATAACTTTTTAAAATAATTCAAGAACAGATTCAGTCCTAAAAACTTTCAAGTTTTCAAAAGTTCTCAAGTCCAATCTATTTACAAAAGTCATTTCCTCTACAGAGTAGACAAAAGGGCAGTAAACACACACACACGTTGTGTTTCCATGTTTTATTGGGACATTCCATAGGCGTAATGCATTTTATACTGTACAAACCGTATTTTCTATCCCCCTACACTGCCCCTGCCCCTAAACCTACCCATCACAGGAGACATGCTGCATTTTTACATTATCAAAAAACATCACTTAGTGTGATTTATGACCCGTTTTCCTCATGGGGACCAAAAAATGTCCCCACAAGGACAAGGATTTCGGATATTGCCATCTTTGTGGGGACATTTTGTCCCCCATACCGTAGGGATTACCAGTCGACACACACACACACACACACACACACACACACACACACACACTCTTGCGGGCCCACCAGTTTTTTTATGCGTTGTGGGATCCACCCTTTCCAGTGGTCCTACACTGCTGTAAAAAACAACATTAGATCTAAAAAAAAAAAATCTCAATCATTTATATCACTTCAATTTGACACATTTCTAAAGTTTTGTCGAAAAAGGTATTTGGCCCCTTGTGGGGACTGTTTCTAGGATTGCCGACTTGTGGGGTCCGCCCACATACACACATACCAAGTTTTTATATGTTACAAAAAACTTGGTATGCATTTGATCAGCATTGAAATTGTGAGCATTGAAAACCCTACATCCATCCAACATCCATCCATCCATCATCTACCCTACATCCATCCAACATCCATCCATCCATCATCTACCCTACATCCATCCATCCATCCATCATCTACCCTACATCCATCCAACATCCATCCATCCATCCATCCATCCATCCATCCATCCATCATCTACCCTACATCCATCCAACATCCATCCATCCATCCATCATCTACCCTACATCAATCCAACATCCATCCATCCATCCATCATCTACCCTACATCCATCCAACATCCATCAATCCAACGTCTACCCTACATCCATCCAACATCCATCCATCCATCCATCATCTACCCTACATCCATCCAACATCCATCCATCCAACATCTACCCTACATCTACCCTACATCCATCCAACATCCATTCATCCATCATCTACCCTACATCCATCCATCCAACATCTACCCTACATCCATCCATCCATCCATCCATCATCTACCCTACATCCATCCAACATCCATCCAGCCATCATCTACCCTACATCCATCCATCCATCCATCCATCATCTACCCTACATCCATCCATCCATCCAGCATCTACCCTACATCCATCCATCCATCATCTACCCTACATCCATCCAACATCCATCCATCCAACATCTACCCTACATCCATCCAACATCCATCCAGCCATCATCTACCCTACATCCATCCAACATCTACCCTACATCCATCCAACATCCATCCAGCCATCATCTACCCTACATCCATCCAACATTCATCCATTAAAACATCTACCCTACATCCATCCAACATCCATCCATTAAAACATCTACCCTACATCCATCCAACATCTACCCTACATCCATCCAACATCCATCCAGCCATCATCTACCCTACATCCATCCATTAAAACATCTACCCTACATCCATCCAACATCCATCCATTAAAACATCTACCCTACATCCATCCAACATTCATCCATCCAACATCTACCCCACATCCATCCAACATCCATCCAGCCATCATCTACCCTACATCCATCCATTAAAACATTTACCCTACATCCATCCAACATCCATCCAGCCATCATCTACACTACATCCATCCAACATCCATCATCTACCCTACATCCATCCAACATTCATCCATCAAACATCTACCCTACATCCATCCAACATCCATCCATTAAAACATCTACCCTACATCCATCCAGCATTCATCCATCCAACATCTACCCTACATCCATCCAACATCCATCCAGCCATCATCTACCCTACATCCATCCAACATTCATCCATCCAACATCTACCCTACATCCATCCAACATTCATCCATCAAACATCTACCCTACATCCATCCAACATTCATCCATCCAACATCTACCCTACATCCATCCAACATCTACCCTACATCCATCCAACATCCATCCAGCAATCATCTACCCTACATCCATCCAACATTCATCCATCCATCCAACATCCATCCATCCAACATCTACCCTACATCCATCCAACATCCACCCTGCATCCATCCAACATTCATCCATCAAACATCTACCCTACATCCATCCAGCCGTCATCTCCAACATTCATCCATCAAACATCTACCCTACATCCATCCAACATTCATCCATCCAACATCTACCCTACATCCATCCAACATTCATCCATCAAACATCTACCCTACATCCATCCAACATCCATCCAGCCATCATCTACCCTACATCCATCCAACATTCATCCATCCAACATCTACCCTTCATCCATCCAACATTCATCCATCAAAAATCTACCCTACATCCATCCAACATTCATCCATCAAAAATCTACCCTACATCCATCCAACATCCACACATCTAGCCTACATCCGTCAAATTAAAAATAAAATTAAATAAGAACCGTGAAATGTGTATATTTGTAGGCCACTGGACACCCATAAAACCTAAGCAAACCCCTACTACAACAACAACAACAACAAGGTTACAACAGAACACAACCAAAGACAAAACATTTTAAGATCCTACCTCTAATGTTTTGGTTTTACCTCAGTTCCATTAGGTGCTTTCACACTAGACTTTTCTTCTCAGGGCTGTAATGCGATTTTTAACATAATATTTAACTGCTTTCCAGTCTCTGTTTCTGAGAGCTTGAGGTTCTGCAGTAATACAGCGCTGACACTCTTCTTTACCAGGAACTTGATTCATTACAATAAATCTCCTCAACTGTGTGTCCACTGCAGCACACTCGTCTGGGGTCCAGCTTCTTTTGACGGCCGTTTGTTTTCCTGTGTAGGCAAAAACACAAAACATTGTAGGTTTTCTTTTATAAAGAAATTTTAATCTTACTTAACCCTGTAAGACCCACTGTTTCAGAATTACAACAATTGTGGTTATTCCCCAAAACCCCTTTTGTCTTTTTTTTTTATTGTTTGTTTGTACAACCACATCAATATGATCTGTGGGTCCTACATTTTATTCCCACCATGTAATTGGATCCAGGATTTGTATACAAAGCCCACCCCTTAAGTCAAGAAGTGACACCCTACAACTTTCAGATCAAGCAACATCCCTTTGATTTACTGGACTGGATTCATCTTCAAGTAAGTAAAATGCTTGGAATATGTTTTTCTGTGTTTATTGCAGTGTCTAGAACGAGGACATATACAGTAAATGTTGAAAATATGCCCTACATTTTGTTTAGAGCTTGTTTTATAAATGTTGCAATATTACAATGTTGGATGAGAGTGGCAGTCATAATTGCCCTGTATTTAAGAGGAACATCTTGAGGGGAACTTAAATGAAAATGTTCAAATCAAATTATACATGATTTAAACATTATACCCTTTAGCTATATATCAGATTACATATTCTATACTGTATTAGAGACTAAAGTTGAAAGATATATTGCCATATCTAAACATTATAATTTGCTATCACATTCTGCAGGACTTTCTAACAAAGTAATTCTGTTTGTGCAAATCTGCCCTTTCTTAGTCTACTGATAAACAAAATGTTCTTATCAATTTATAGTCAAAGTGCAATAAGCACATCATTAGGCCTATAACCTTTATTTAACCAGGTCTGTCCCATTGAGATCCAAGATCTCTTTTGCAAGAGACACCTGGCCACACCTGGCCAATCCCCAAATTGTGCGGGATGTTCCTGGTGCTTTGTTCTGGCACAGGTGTAAATGTTCATCACTGTTAGATTTTGTTGTAAACTGGACGCTGAATGCATTCCTATAAGGATTACAATCACAGTCTACTATAGGTGAGCCATTAGGTATAGTGTGACCGGTGAGATGTGTGAATAGGCTGCTTCAGTCCAAAGTGTAAACACGTCATAATGAGGCATGTGCGCTATTTGTATATACAAAGTACATTTGTTTCAATTTTATCTTTTTCATTTCAGAATGCCACCAGCAAGGAAAAATCCTCGGTACAATGTGCACAATGTAATTGCCATCATCCAAAAAGGATAAAGTGATGTGGACATAGATTTTGATGACACTGATGCAAGTGATGAAGAATCAGATATTGATGTCTCTGTGGACAAAGAAAACCAAGAACCTACCGATTGTCCAGCTAATGTGAATATTGAGCCCGGGCAATCAAAGAAATACATCATGCCACATGACAGACGTCACTGATTTTTCTGGTCAAGCTCTCACAGATGATTACACCTCCCTCCACACACCACTGCAATACTTCCAAAAGTTTGTGTCAGAAGATTTGGTTCAAGCTCTGGCAACAAATACGAATGAGTACAGCATTCAAAATGACGAAAGATAAGTCAACACTAATACAAAAGAAATACAGGCAGCATTGGGCATGTACCTGAGGATGGAACATTACATTTTGTAAAAAATTTAACCGTGCCAGAGACTGAAAAGAGGGACAAACTCTGGAAACTCAGACCACGGCTTGATTCACTAGATTCAAAAATGCCTTCAGGTGGTACCAGAAGACCACATTCCATGGACAAGATGATGATACCCTTCAACAGGAAGTTCAGCAGCATCAAGAAGTATATGCAAGATAATCTACGCTTATGGGGCTTTAAAGTATGGGTGAAAGCTGGAATCTCTAGCATGATGCTTGACTTTGATGTTTACCAAGGGAGCAACAATGAAGTACGAGTCAAATCTGAACTTGGATTGTCAGGTGATGTTGTAATGTCAGGTGATGTTGTAATGAAGCTTGCCTCCACATTTCCAAAGGGTCAGCACAACAAGATCTAGGCAGACAACTACTTCACCTCCGTTTCACTGGTAGTGAAGCTCCTTGAGCAAGGAATCCATTATGTGGGAACAGCCAGGCAAGTGCATCTACCCAAGTGTAATCTTTACATGTGAAGAGCTTGAAGAAGAAGGGCAGAGGAAGCTTTGACCACAGAATGGAGGGGAAACAACATCTGTGCTGTCAAATGGTACGACAACAGGGCGGTGACACTTGTGTCATCCTTCGCTGGACCAGAACCTGTTCAGGAGATTCAACACTGGGACAAAGCCGCCAAAACCTACATTGACGTTAGAAAGGCTTCCATTGTGGGCATCTACAATAAATACATGGGAGGTGTGGATTTGTTGGACTCATTTACAGCAAAACACAAGTATGCACTGAAATCCTGGCGGTGGTACATGTACATCTTCTGACACACAATCACCCTTGCTGTGGTCAACGCCTGGCTCCTCTACAAGCAGCACAGCCTATGCTCTCAGGATGCCAAAGAAGGAGATACTGAACATGAGAAAGTTCCAAGCACAGCTGGCTTCCTCTCTCATTACAGTAATGATCTATTTGTGCTATTTACCTTGTTTGTGATAAATCAGACTGGTATTTGAGATGTACATCAATTGATACATTTGTTCTTTATATTCTAATCTGGTGGACACAACACTGAAAACGCCAAAGAGAGGACGGCCATCTTCAATCAACAAGAGCCCAGAGACAGGAGCCCTCTGAATAGTGGAAAGAGACCACACATGGACGATGGAAGTCCAAAGGCTCCCTCTTCTAAAAAGTCACGCAAACCACCGCCCATGGATGTGTGCATGGACCAAACTGGACATTTACCCCTGAAGACAAAGAGAGGGCACTGCAGACATTGCACTGTTAACAATGTAAATAAATAAAGATCTTATTTGTTGGAATAAACAACATTACTGAGATTATTATTCATTTTATACACTGGTTTGGTAAAAACAAAAACACTGCAAATTAAGCGGATATTAAAAACTGCACACATTAATGATGACTGGCTACAGAAGGTCACCAGACACAAAAATTCATTGCGGGTGGTGGCCTCTGCCCAAATGGCTGTATGTAAAAATGCTCAGGCTACATTAATTGAGTGGTAATCAATATTAAGCTCAAAGTACATACAATATTTACATTAACATGCACATCCATCTGTCTGTCCTAACGGGATCCTTTCCATCAGAAAAAAATATAATCTCTCCCCCTCTCGAAAGTCAGCCCCCCCAGTATGATTTCTGTCACTTTCATTGATAATGTGTGATGGGGCACTAAGTACTACCGCTTGTTACTAATTACATCTTCAATAGTGTAATTAGATTACTGTACATATTACTCTCTCTAAAAAGTATGTAATTACTTATTACTAATTACTTTCTAAATCATGTATCAATCTCGACTAGTTAATTGATTTAAGGATAGACATGAAACAGCATTTAATTCATACAACTAAATAAAATATAATAGATCCTATATAAAATATAAAAGACAAGAGACAAGTCACCTTTATTTATATAGCGCTTTTTACAATGCTGATTGTTTCAAAACAGCTTCACAGTGTTAAACAGGAAAATAATGCAACAAAAAATTGGGTTTGATTCGGCTGTACAGCCACTCTGGATAAAACGATAATGTCATCAGCTCATTTCAGTTATCATATAGTGACAATGCAGGCAGATCAGTAATTTATTTGAAATTTTATTTGAACATTTAGTGTCCACAACTGAGCAAGCCAAGCCAAAGGTAAAATTATTCTTTACATAAAACTACATAAATGATTCATTTTAACTGACCAAAGTATTAAAAATGTGAGAAAGATACATAAAAACATGAATTTTAAAGTTAGACTTTATAGAATTGTTTCATAGAATTGTATTTAGTATTTAGTTCAATTACACCAGAAGTAACTGTAATTAAATTACTTTATTTTTTTCAAGGGAAAAGTAATTAAATTACAGTAACTAATTATTTAGTAACTTATTACACCCAACAATGACCAGGCGTCAAATGCATGCATGGATGTTAGAAGTTGGCACATCTTGTCAGGATGAAATTTTAGACAGACAATAACTTTAAAAACCACGCCATACATCCTATTAAATAGATTTTGCTGCACACATCACACATGATGCTCTAGTGATAAATGTACATCACATGCAAGTTGCTCTGATCCACAGTTTGCCCAAAAGCTCCCCATACACAATATGTAAAGATACTTTCATATTTCCACTGATATAGACTACACTTATCTTAGTAGTACCCTAGTATATACACCAAGTAAACCCACTATTTCTTAACTCACTAGAAACTCTTAACTCTTAAATTCATGTGCCAGCAGTCAATCTGTAATTACTGTCTTCATTAGTGACAACTTTTGATTAATTATTTTCAAACAAAATCAAGCACTGACGGTTTAAATTTAAGAAATCGTCAAGAATTAATATTTCTGTGTTTTGCTTTTATAATATGTCTTAACACTTGTTGAATATGGTTAACACTTGTTGAAAGTGTTAAAAAACGTTTTTTTGCCAGATTGGGTCACATTTATGTAGTATTGTTGTAACATAATGTATTGGAAATGTGTTAATTACTTTTTCATTTCAGGTCCTAAAACTTTCTGCCTCGGGCTATATGCCCATATTGTTCATCTGCCAGAGGCACAAGGGCACAGGCAAGTTTGTGGCAGACGTAGTCACGCATCTGCCACCAACTCAAACCAACATGAAGTATGAAGAAGGCGTATGACTTCATTATCAAACTGGGTGGGAAGATAAGTTTGATGTAGAGTTCATTAGTGTTTGTCGTTGATTTTTCTGACAATGTTTATAGAAATTATATTTTTTCCAACTTCACAACAGATGTGCCCCCGCCCCAACAAGACCTGCACCTCCCCCAACAAGACCAGCCCCAGCAAGACCAGCCCCTCCCCAACAAGACCAGCCCCTCCCCTAGCAAGACCAGCACCTCCCCAGCAAGACCAGCCCCAGCAAGACCAGCCCTAGCAAGACCAGCCCCTCCCCCAACAAGACCAGCCTTAGCAAGACCAGAACCCCACCAACAAGACCAGCCTTAGCAAGACCAGAACCTCCACCAACAAGACCAGCCCCAGCAAGACCAGCCCTAGCAAGACCTGCACCTCCCCAACAAGACCAGCCCCAGCAAGACCAGCCCCTCCCCAACAAGACCAGCCCCTCCCCTAGCAAGACCAGCACCTCCCCAGCAAGACCAGCACCTCCCAGCAAGACCAGCCCCAGCAAGACCAGCCCTAGCAAGACCAGCCCCTCCCCAACAAGACCAGCCTTAGCAAGACCAGAACCTCCACCAACAAGACCAGCCCCAGCAAGACCAGCCCTAGCAAGACCTGCACCTCCCCAACAAGACCAGCCCCAGCAAGACCAGCCCCTCCCCAACAAGACCAGCCCCCTCCCCTAAGACCAGCAAAGATTACACCTCCCCAGCAAGATTCTCCAGCACCTACCACCCAGCAAGTAAATTACCAGCCCCAGCAAGACCAGCCCAATAGCAAGACCAGCCCCTCCCAACAAGACCAGCCTTAGCAAGACCAGAACCTTTTCCACCAACAAGACCAGCCCCAGCAAGACCAGCCCATCCAACCCAACTAAGGAAAAGACCAGTAATCTTGCCTCCCCAACAAGACCAACCTCCCCAACAAGACCAACCCCTCCCCAGCAAGACCAGCCCATCCCACAAGACCAGCAAATGATTACACTAAACTATTCCCAATAGATTCTCTTCATATGAAGCCTCTACCACCCAGGAAAAAACAAAGTAAATTATTTTGCCTTGCACCCCATCTGTAAATTTGTGTTTTATTTTGTAATCAATCCACAATATGAAACAGGTTACACGTGGTGAATTTCACCCCTTTCACTTAAACCACCCCCCAAGATTCTGAATATATCATTCTTAACCTTTTCCCCTTGCACCCTAAGCCCCATTAGCCACCCCAGGCCAAGACAGACAAGCCCCACCATCCATCCAACCTCAACTAAGGAAAAGACAAAGTAAGTAATCTTGCCTTGCACCCCATCTGTAAATTGGTCCCATGGTTTTGTGATCATTGTATTAATATAAAATAAGTTATATTGTATTAATATAAAACAAGGTGAATTTTACCCCCTTCAATTAATTAAGCTACTCCCCCAAGATAATGAATATATGATTCTTAATCTTTTCCCCTTGGACCCTAAACCCCAACCACAGACACAAGAGCCACACAATCCAGCAGAGAAGCCCCACCCTCCACCCTTGCCAAAAAGAAGAAAACAAAAAGTAAGTAGAAATTCTTTGCACACCATGTGTATATCAGCAGCCATGTGTTGGGTGTAAGGGTGTTTTCGCATGTGGCCCCTTTAATTTAACCAAACTTAGGATGTATTTACACTTGGTCTCTTTCAGCCCTTAAAGTGAACTAAGAACAATTACATTTTTTGGGCATATGCGAACTCAGACCCATTTGAAGTGATTTTTTTTTTTGCCTTTGTCATTTAAGGTTGCAAATGCAGTCAACAGACAATTTATCCATATGATAAAATATTGGAAAGACGGATGAATGGGGTAAGATGTAGACCATATTTTTCATTAGGCTGTCTGATAATCTCTTGACTCATGTCTGACTTGTCTTTCAATCCACATGTGACAAAACAGTAACACTGAGCAGTAGTTATCAACCTTTTTCAAGCATCAATACAAGTGCTACATACTGTAAATCCTAAACAAAAACAACAATACAAATGGGAATGCTACAACAGATTCTTATTTTTTATTGAGCTTACAAAAAATAAATAAGTACTAGTCAACTAAATGATGTTTCAAATAAGAACGGCAGTGTAGAGAGCTAAGTGCAAACCTCATTATTTGAATGGTAAAATCATTACAGTAACTTCACTAAGCTGTGTGTGTGTGTGTGTTTGTTTTTGTGGTTTATGAGGACCTGAATACGCACCAGCAATACGGGGACATTAGGGTTTATGAAGACAGGGACCATGTCCTTAAAATTCCGACAGTGTAGATGTCATCTACTAAGTCCCTAAGTCCCTCTCCAATTTTGGCGCGATGTCCTAACATACCACAAAACCCTGAAATTATACTATACACAGTGTATCCCTGATTTCGAGAGTGCGCCCCTGGAGCCAGGTCCCGGTATAACACCTGCGTCATCAACAATTTGCATAATACATACAAGTGTAAGTTTCCAGGCTTCTGATTGGACAGATCGCTACCGGAAGGCGGGAGATCGCAAAAACAAGATGGCGCCGGTGGGCGGAGCTTCATTCAGCTTCAGCATGAGCATAAGTCTGTATAATAAGCAACTTAATGCAAAATACTCATTATTTAAGTATTTTTACAAGTATTTTATTAATTGTGAATTAAAAATATGATAAAATCGCATTTATATTATGATAAGTAAGTGAGGTGTAGTCATTTGTCAAGTTATTTCCTGTTTGGACCGGAGAAGACACCTGTGGACCTAATGAAGGCAAGTGTTATTTGAAAGGTAAGTTATAATACTGTTTATTAATGTTATAATGCTTCTCTAATATCTGGTGGGTCTGTTTGGCTTGTTTGTGCATGTCCTGTAAGCTCATCGCGGCTCGTTTTACAGTTAGAAAGCAGCTAGCGTGCGCGATGCTAACGGCGCTAGCACACTTATAGCTCGATCTGTTAACAGAGAATCAGCGAGGCTCATCATTTAAACTCTCATTTATCATTTGATAAACTGAATAATGATTGTGTGTGTCATGATCACTTATGGTTCTTTTCCATTACCAGTACCAGCTCAACTCGACTCGGCTCGCATTTCACTGCGTTTTCCATTACAGATAGTACCTCCACAATAGTACCTGGTCGTCATAGCGACGCCGCAGGAAACTGCTATGACGTAATCTTCTCTCGCTGGATCCTCTCTTCGGCAACCAAACAAAGGAAATTCTGCACCTCTGCGCATCTTTTAATGTCTGTGGTATCTGCCACAGCAACAGTTCTCCCCGAGACCAGAGTTCGGCGCTGCGCCTTCCTGTCTTACTGGCAGCGTTTTGGTAAGATCACTGCAGGTTAGGTATTGTTGGTTTATAATGTTATACAGGGTTTTTCCTGCATAGAGAATAACAAGAAGGCCGCCTCTGTCTGTCGTCAAAACTCAGGCTCAGATTCAGCCTGTCGCGATATTCAATAAATCAATTAATTGCATAATAAAAAAAAAAAAGAGCTCGATAATTTTTCCGGTCGCAATAATTTCCATCGTCCGTTTTTATACCAATTTTTGCAGAGCGTTACATTATTTGATCAAGCTATAATACACGTAAATGCTTGTAAGCACAAGACACAAGATAATGCGCTGTATGTCAATGTCCTGTCTGTGTGGCTGCGTTTCATGTCCGCTAATCGAGGGACACTTTTGCTCATGAACAAACAATAACAACAACACAGAGAATTTTTAGTATTCTCATATTAGGAGTCTTAAAGGAGAGTTAAATAATGTCTTAAATTAACTTAAAGAATTGTGAGAAAATGAGATGCGCGTGAGATCCGTTCGGCAGCGGCTGTTCTTAAAGTGACAGGAGCACTGATGATACCTGTCATTAATGTTCATCAAAAAACAACGGGAACAGAGAAAATTGTAGCTTGAATGATTATTATTCTATATTTCATTTATTATTTATGCAGTTAAGAAAGGTGTTGATAACTATTACATTTCTGTATATGTCTAACAGGGAAGGCACAGGTAAATATAACATTTATTATAATGGGTTTATGTAAAGATTTTTTTAAGTTCACTTAAATTAAAAGATGTTTTTTTTCATTCCTAATAAATGTTGAAATTGGTAGCTTTCAGTTATACTGTAATGTAATGTCATTGATGTTTCATAGAGACATCAGTGATACTGGCCTGTCAATAACATGACAATACAACACATATTTAACATATACTGTCAATAAATTGTTTCTACATTACTTTGGAGAGTAACTAAAATTATTACAATATCAAAACATTAAAAACGTATTAATGTATTAATGTAAGGTTGGTTAGTTACCTCTCTCTTTTTTGACCATACATATGTTTGCATCCCTGATATATAAATCCAAATATTTATATACTTTGAGCTTGAAGAAGAACTTGTTTACGAAAGGCCCATCATTAAAAGCCATGACTCAAACACTTCAGCATAAATCAAATATATACAGTACATTTAAATAACATTTAAATTAACTTTCTTTATAATAAATGGCAACACTTTACAATAAGGTTTGATGTTGTTAGTGTTAGTTAAAATGATGAACAATACTTCTATAGGAGATATTCATCTTAGTTTAGGTTAATCTCAGCATGTTTAGGATCCAGTGATGTATCTGTTGATTTAGTGCACTGTGAACGAACATGAACTCATATTTTATTAACTCACATTAACACAAGTTTGGCTCTCTGTTAGTTCATGTTAGTTAATGCAATAACAAATGTATTGTAAGGTTTTACCCAAAACATCTACTGCCTTACAAATGTATAATTATAAATAAAATAAAAATGCAAACAAGTCATGGGCAACATTACTGAGGCTACATATAAAGAATCATAATGCGTGTCACATGGTAAGTCAAATGAAATGGACAATAAGAGAATTATATTACTCAAACCATATTGTTGATGAAAATGATACAAGAACAATAAAAGTACTAATTCTGATAATGCATCAATGTTTTTGAAAACATATTAACATTTTTTATATTATAGTAATATTAAGCATCTTTAATATGACGTTTTCAGATAACATGGTGTTTGAGCTGTGCGCGCTAAAGCTGAAGAGCTGAATGAACACCCATAAACCCAAGCGCTTTGTTAGAGGGCTTTAGCTCAATGGAACACAACCTATATATATGTGTAATGAGGTTCGTTGTGGGTGGAAGGAAGAAGACGGGGTCGGCTTGACTGGGACTTACACACTTTTATTTTCTCACGCACACACAGACGCTCTCTGGCGTTTACACTCAAAATCCACGATATGGGTCGCCCCGTTTCACACCGGCACACCGTAGTGGCTCGTACACTCAAGTTCCACGATATGGGTCGCTCCGTTCAGTTCTCAGCAATAGCAGTTTCTCTTGTTCGCTCCCAGCAGCGTGCGTGTAGTCCCAGTCCAATTCTCTCTCTCTCACTCTCTCCCGGCAGCGGCTTATAAGCGCTCTCTCCACGGCAATTACTGTAATCAGAGACAGGTGTTATCATCTGCTTGACCTACTTACCGACCGCTCTGCTCCGCTCTCTTTCTCCCGCTGCAGCTTTCGCAGAACCACGCCCCCTCCGCCACATACCCCCACCGCCCGACTCAGGCCGGGGAGCCATCCAGCCTGCAGCCTCCCCCCCCCTCTGAGCACCCGGCCTGTGGACCACCTTGAACTTAAACGGCTGTAAAGCTAGATACCAATGGGTGATCCGCGCGTTGGTATCCTTCATGCGGTGGAGCCACTGCAAGGGGGCGTGATCCGAACAGAGGGTGAACTCCCGCCCCAGGAGGTAATAGCGAAGGGTGAGGACGGCCCACCTGATGGCCAAACACTCCTTCTCTATGGTGCTGTACATCGTCTCTCTCTTAGAGAGCTTTCGACTGATGTACAGCACCGGCCGCTCCTCACCCTCCACCTCCTGGGCCAGGACTGCGCCCAACCCCCTGTCCGAGGCGTCCGTCTGCAGCAAGAATGGGAGAGAAAAGTTAGGAGCCTATAAGAGCGGTCCACCACACAGGGCAGCCTTTAACTGTGTAAAAGCCTGCTGGCACTGCTCCGTCCACCGAACTGTATCTGGTTCTTCCTTTTTAGTTAGATCAGTCAGCGGGCTGGCGAGGTCCGAATAATTAGGTACAAACCTCCTATAATATCCCGCCAGCCCCAGGAACTGTCTAACCTCCTTTTTGGTCTTGGGTCTTGGGCAGGCCGCAACCGCTGCGGTCTTATTAATTTGGGGACGCACCTGCCCATGACCCAAGTGGAAGCCCAGATATCTTACTTCCACCCGCCCAATTGCACACTTCTTGGGTTGGCCGTGAGCCGCCCTTCTCAGCGACCTGAGGACTGCTCGCAAATGCTGCATATGACGCTGCCAGTCCCCACTATAAATGATGATATCATCGAGATAAGCAGCGGCATATGCAGCATGCGGCCGAAGGATTCGGTCCATCAGGCGCTGAAAAGTCGCGGGTGCCCCGAACAACCCGAAAGGAAGCGTGACGAATTGGTGCAATCCAAACGGCGTGGTAAAAACGTTTTTTTCTTTGGTTACTGGAGACAAGGGGATCTGCCAGTAACCCTTTGTCAAGTCCAGTGTCGAATAAAAACGAGCAGTACCCAGCCGATCAAGCAATTCGTCAATCCGTGGCATGGGATATGCATCAAATTTCGACACCGCGTTGACTTTTCTGTAATCCACGCAGAACCGGACCGAGCCGTCAGGTTTTGGTACCAAAACGATCGGGCTCACCCAGTCACTGTTGGATTCTTCTATTACCCCCATCTCTAACATTGCCTCTAATTTGGCCTGAACCACTTCTTTCTTGTGTTCAGGCAACCTATATGGTCGGCTGCGTACAACGACGCCCGGCTCGGTCTCAACGTGGTGTTGGATGAGGTCTGTCCGACCCGGTAGGGGCGAGAACACGTCGGCGAACTCCACCTGTAATTGTTTGAGGTCTATGAGCTGGGAGGGTGAGAGGTGATCTCACCCCGGGACCAGAGCGGGAGATTTTGACTTTTGAACCGCCTCTGGCCCGAGATCATCCTCTCCACTCACTACCGTCGCCAGCATCACAGCCTCGGTCTCTGTTTGTCTTGAGCCTGTAACAAATTCTCCATCGAAAGCCGCCCCAGTGTGTGGAGTTTTGTTCTCAGGTCCAATACAAACTGAATTTCGTTTTTACTAGCGGACGGTCCGTCCTCCCAAGCTTCCCTAATGACATCCAAAACCACTCGGGGCTGGCGGCCATAGAGAAGCTCGAAGGAAAACCCGTGGAGGCTTGGGGACCTCGCGGACAGCGAACAAGAGAGGTTCTAGCCATTTGTCCCAATTTTTGGCGTCTTCGTGAGCAATTTCGAATCATTGTTTTCAGCGTGCGATTAAATCTTTCTACCAGCCCGCGTCTGTTTGTGGGTGATAGACGCTGGTCCGAATAGATTTAATGCCCAATAATCCGTAAAGTTCGCGGATTGTCCGTGACATGGACGCCGTGCCTTGATCGGTGAGAACCTCTTTCGGGATTCCCACCCGGGAGATTAGGGAGAACAGTGCACTCGCAACACTTTTCGCGAAATGTTACGCAGTGGCACTGCCTCCGGATATCGCGTTGCATAATCCACTAGGACTAATGCAAAGCGATGTTCGCGGGCTGACCGCTCTAATGGCCCGATGAGGTCCATCCCAATTCTTTCGAAGGGACCTGCATCAACGGGAGGCACAATGGTGCTTTTGGTTGGGCGGTGGATTTACCAACTGACATTCACGACAAGGCGCACACCACCGGCGTACATTCTCGTGAATGCCCGGCCAAAAGAACCGGGCCATGAGGCGGTTTAGTGTCGCTATTTGCCCTAAATGCCCGGCCATAGGATTGTGATGAGCCGCCTGGAAAAGCATTTCCCGACGGCTTTTAGGAATTAACAACTGGGTTGTAGTCTGCTTTGTTTGGGCATCTTGGGTCATCCTATACAACCGGTCCTTTATCAGAGAAAAATAAGGAGAAGTGAGCGGTTGATCAGGACGGAGGGGATGGCCGTCGATGGCACAGACCTGATTGAACGCATTTTTGAGCGTTTCATCCTGGGACTGTTCCAGGGGAAAGTCATCGCGTTCCGAAAACACTGGCGTTTCCGGAGCGCTCAGTTCCCCCGGATCAGTGCCCAGTGGTCCCGGTTCCACCTCCCCCGCCTGTGCAACCGCCACCTTCCCTTTCTCTTTTTTCCCCCAAGAGGCACCCACACACAAACATCCCAATAATTCATTAAAACCTGGCCAATTTGTCCCCAAAATCAGTGGGTGCCGGAGGTGCTGGTTAACTGCCACCTCAACTCTATGGTTTTTTCCCCTGAATAGAAAATCCATTGGCACTAACGGGTATTCTCTCACCTCCCCGTGCACACACCTCACCATAACCATGCGGCGCTTATCCCATGCCCCGGGCTGAATCAGGCTTTGGTGTACGGAGGTCTGGTTACAACCTGAATCCACCAGAGCCTGATACGTACCCCCCTTGATACTCACGGGTATTTGGTACAGTCCAGCTTGATCGGGGCAGCGTGGGGCGTCGGGACCCTGACCAGCGTCCCCACCTCCATCACCGGACACTGCTCTATAAAGTGTCCAGGGTCCCCCTACGCCAACACGCCGGCCCAGGCTTCCCGCCGCCCTAGTGGCTGGAAGCAGGCCCGGGAATTGGCGTGGAGAGATCGCGGGGCGGCCCGCCAGCGGTGTCGGGTCTGGAGCTCCTCCTCCTCCCCTCGGCGCTGACTGGGTGGTTGCGGGTGGTTCTCCTGACCCACCCATCCTCCATCTTGGGGCCGGCCTGGGAGGCACCCCCCCGCGGTACCTAGGAAACGGGACAGGTTTTGAGAGAGACGGGGAGGGGGAAGGAGAAGAGAGAGAGAGAGAGAGATGCTGATGGTAGGGGTTCGCCGACCCCTCGGCACTCCACCATCTCGTCCTCCACCAGTTGGATGGCCTGGTCCAGCGACGTCGGGCGGTGGCACTGGACCCACTGGGCAGTCTTCTTTGGCAGCCTTGCCACGAACTGTTCCAGTGCCACACGGTCGATGATCTCCTCGACGTCGCTTTCGTCGGCCATCAGCCACTTGCGGCAGGAGTCCCGGAGCTGGTGCGCAAAAGCATCTGTTCTTCTGTACAGACAATGCCAGCGAGGCAGAGATTGAAATCCTTACGGAAAGGACAAAAGTGTGCTGATCAAATGCTGTAAAACTTCTGTAGGGCAGCAAGGACATTCGAAGATCTCACTCTAAATCTAGATGTTTAACTGTTCTTTAAAGAAATAGTTTGTCACAAAAAATGACAACTTAATATTCAAAGTTATTATTGATCTGACTGCATTGACACTGTTATATGAGAAGTGAACTGAGCTGGACGATGACATGAGCATTTGCCCCAGAGCTGCTGTAGAGATGATCTGATGATCTTTACACCGTAACTGAATCAACACTATACTCTTATCTGCTCTACAGCCCAAACTCACTTCATAATAAAATATAATTTCAATAAATATAATAAATCATTTTCCTGTTATCACTGTAAAGCTGCTTTGAAACATGACTTTGTATTTTGTGGGTAAAGTGTCCCTTATAAGTCGGTATCTCTACATTTATTGCATATTGAGCGAGTTTTTATACATCTCAAAGCCTTTTTAATGCCTTATTTAAATCAACAGTAGTAGAACGTCTGCACATGTTTTAACTACTTAAACAACTGAGCAATCATACTCACTGATGGAACTATTCCAAGGATAGACAAATAACGCTAGAGGAGGAGCATTCAGTCTGCATGTACACTTGTTGACAATCCTCTTACGAGCGCAATGACTCCAAAACCACTAGATGTTGCTACATAACATTAACAAAGCACTGACACTGAAAGGAGTCAGAACAGTTGGGGAACTTCTCCCTGAAGCACTGAGGCATTGTGTTGCAGATTCTCTCCCGTGGCAGCCATGGAATGTAGATTCTCATGTGCTCCTCCATTGTGTCTATCCAGTAGGAGAGGATCCTGCTCACTAACCCCTGGGACACAGTCAAACGTTCTGCAAGATCACCCTGGAGTAGATTCAACTTTAGTTTCATCATGGTCATCAATATTTGATCCATCACGTACATCTTAAAGATTGCTTTATAGAACTGTTCCAGAAATTTAACATGATCAAAAAAGGCAATGAGAGACAGGCCTGTTTACAACACACAGCTAGTGTCATTCTTCAGGATGGCATGGGCAAGGGGTTCTTCTCCACCACTTTGTGTTTCTCTGTCACATACATCTTTTAACTTTTCTCCTGATGTGTAGGTGTGATCCATCAGTGCCTGAACCTCCCACTGAGTGTCAGCATCTTTATGCATAGGTGACTCTGACTGTTGTCAGTGATTTACATACAGTTCCTTTAACATTGCCTTGCGTAGCAAATAAAAATCCGTTATCTTACCTGTCTCTGCTAACCTCTTAACACGTCTCCTTGGATTTTTTATCGGGACTTCGTAGCCCAGCCACTTTCCTGGTATCGGATGGTCTTCGTGTGTGCACGAAATGAAAAGAACAAACATACGGTCTCTTCGGTGGTTTCTTCAAATTTAAAGCTTTTAACCACAGGCGAAGGGATTCCTCATTCTTCGGTGGGGGGTAAAGGTCGTAGGGCGCCTCGCATCCACATTCAGCTCTCGTACGTGTTTGATGAACAAAACACTCCTGCTCCAAGTAAACCTTTCTTTTGTACCAGTTATTATGACAACCTCTAACTGCACAAACAATCCCGGTCTTCCTCGAAGCCATAACGACGAGTTAGTTGTTACGAACGAACACTTGTTCTACGATGAAAAGTGGGTTAGTTCGGAAGTGCCAGACCGGAAGTCTCACACAAAAAAACGTCAAGTGGCCGTGTCCGTATTTCCGTAAAAATAAGGTGAATAATATGAACACGGTCCAGCAGGGGGAGGGGGAGGGCAGAGCAATCGAACTTGGGTTTGGTCCAGGCATTCGAACCAAGTATGAAAGCACCAGTCATTATTTGGGTAGCACACATATTCTGAATGCCTTCGGCAGAATTCAAATGAGCCATTTGAATCTAGATTAATCTAATTCCAAGATCACAGTGAGATTAATCTAGATGAAAAAAAAAATTAATCTATGCCCACCACTAGTAAAATATCTTATTCAGGACAGCAGTAAATAATAAATAATGCATTTTGTATGATCTTTCATTTTGTTAAAATTCACATACTTTTTCTTGCCACTGTATAATTTATATTTGTTTTAAGGAAAATGGTTGTACAAGTTTTTATTTATTATGGTCTTATATCTGCATACTAATGTGTACCACATTTCCAAGTAAAAACAAATTTTTTTTTTAGGTTTACTTTTGCTTATTTATTGAAACCACCACACCCAACCAACCTCCGGCCCACCTTCACTTTTCAATTTGATAATCCGGCCCTCGAATTAAGCTAATTGAATAGCCCTGCTATAAAACTATGACAACTCCCGCCGAAATGTGAAAAGGTCATGCTTTGAGTGATAATGGCCACCAATGATTTATCTGAATCAAATGCAGAAGACATGGAAAAGAAATTAGAGCTTGACATCCATGAAATAATGGCTGATTTACAAGAAGTAAACTGTCTCTTAAACTGTTTAAGATCGATGATTCTGTTTGTATTGTAGCATTTTTTTTCTTTCTGGTTTCTTAGTTATTCTTATCATTATGGATAGGAGGAGACTGCTCTTAAATCACAAACTAAAAAGAAAAAGACATTCCAAGGATCAGGTGGAAAAAAGAGACAAAAGAGGTCTTTTAGGATATTCAAAAAGAGATGCCAAACCAGGAAGTAAGGTAAGTGAAATCATGTTTAGTTTCTCTTTATTTTTATGTTCTCACAAATCTTATAGAGGCTTATCACTATTACACTGATGTACAGGCAAATCCAGAGCTTCAGTGGTCCACATATTAAGCAACCAAACTTTGATTGATCCTGGTAAGCCAATTATGTCCATTTATTAGAGAGCTTAAAAAGGAATATTTCAAATATACAAGAATGGTTTAACTGACAAATTCTTGTAATTTATTCTAGTAATAAGTGCCGCTGAGTCTTCAGTGAACTATTAATGTTTATTCAGATATAGACATCAATGCAGTGTGCTATTGGTAAGTTACAAAATACCCTTATCTTGTCAAGAGTTTCCTTGTCATTACCTGTGTTTTGGTAAATTAAAATACAAATAAATTGAAATTGTTAGTTTTCCTATGTCTTTCAAGATATACAGTTACAGCAGCTCCATGATGCTCTTATCTCAGAGAAAAGTATGTCTGCATCCCACACCTGGATACCGATATTAGGGAGTAAAAAAAAGATGCATATGTAAAATAACACAATTGTCAACATTAAACAGCATATGAATCAAAACGGCTTTATTATTGAATGAAATGTCAACCCAGGATGAGCTATAGGACTGTGAAGCTTTGGTGTTGATGAACTCGATCTACTCCATCTGTGTTTGATCATCATTCTGAATCTCATCTGTATGTAGTCTTTGACAAAAACATGATTTTCTCAGCTCTTTGCTCAGTATGTTCACATTCGAGTGTTGATATAAAATAATGCATGAGGCTGGAATAAAACAGTGGGTCTGTTCTTTCAATTGATATATTGTGGGGCAAAAAAGTATTTAGTCAGCCACCAATTATGTAAGTTCACCCACTTAAAAAGATGAGAGAGGCCTGTAATTTTCACCATAGGTACACTTCAACTAAAATCCAGAAAAGCACATTGTCTGATTTTTAAAGAATTGATTTGCAAATTACGGTGGAAAATAAGTTCTCAGCTGGTCAAAATACCATCATATGAAGCTTTCCCTGGAGTATATTTGATACTATAACTGCATGTGTGTTATCTCACATGTGGCTCGATCGTAATGACTACACCACCCCAGATTAATGGGGAAAACAACCCGAATAAAGCACACAAGTGCGTTCCACTTAGAGAGGCAAGAGGCATGGGTTCCATACAAAAACATTTTTTTTATTTAAAGCTAAAAAAAATTAGCCAACAATTATTTAAAATCATGACAAATGTCATGGGTTGAAAATAAATCTTGAAGGGGGCTGAGGCTTCCTTTGGAATATAGATTTTGATCTTGATTCAGTATCAATTCATATGTAGTATATAGCCTACTGTACATATAAGGAAAATGTGTTTGTCTTAGCACTATTTTAAACGGTTCTTTGGTCAAATTATATGTGTAAATCGCATTCATTAATATTCACTTGTGTGTGCTTATATAAGTTTAATTTATTAAAAATTATATATTCAATAAATATTATTGAACAAAAACTTAAAAAAAGAAATTAACTGACAATGTGTGGAAATTTACCATGACTGCATTTTCTCTGAGCCAATCAGAATCATCCACCTTGCAATAATGACGTGGCTGGACCTTGAAAACAGTATAACTGTTGAGACAATTGTATGTTACGGTACGACGAATCTGGTAGAGAGAGGGAGCGCGGCCTACGAACTTCTTGGGTGACTTTAAGCTGTCTTCTGCTGATGAAACTCTTCAATTAATTGCACTCCTGACTCTTGGTCTTCATTCTTCACTACTGGTATAAGTGAATGACTTAATTTACATCAAACATGGGACTATGTGACTCCTGTCCATCATCATGTGCACACTGATCTGGACATCTGTAACTTTTAAACCGTCTAGTCTGCACTCTACTCGTCCAAGACAGCTGCTGAAAGAGGTTTGAATAAATGATTTATCAGTTTTTGTTAAATGCATGCGTTATGTTCTATGAATATGTACTTCAAAAAAGACATACTGAAGTTCTATCTGAAGTTAAAGGTAAGCACATTGTTGCTGTTATTTTTTTGTTGGGTTATCGTACAGTATGTATCAATGAATGACACATTTTGGCTGTGGTGTGTGTTGCGTCTGTAGTCTCTACAGGATCAAAGATGAGTCGATTCGGACATTTATGGTGGAAAGCTATTAGCCGCATATAAATTAGGGTCCCGATGCCAATGAGTCTGGGGAAGATGGCACCTTCAACAGTTTTTTGGCCTTGTCGATGCATAACAGGCCACCCTATGGGGGTACCGTGACAACTTCAATCAGATTCTAATCTAGTTCCTCAGACAGAGAGAGACCTGAGAACTCTTCCCAATACACCCCCCACGCACACACACACTTTCCTCATGTAGCCTTTAATTAGACTATCACACAATGTATATGATATATTCCTGTGTGCCCATAAGAAAAAGTTCATTGCTCAGTTTTTGCTCTTCCTAAGCTCATGAGACTTAGTTTTGATTCTCATATATCTCTCATTTCAGTATCAACGGAGTTTCAGATGTTTCTCCTAAAATTCCTTAGGAGAAATAAGAGTAGAAACAACTGAGACATGAGTCTGAGAGAAAAATGATTTGAAACTGAGAATGTGGTGGAAGAAACATTTGACATCTCTTTATCGTCTTGCTGCGATCTCTTTCAAGACCATTTTAGGAATATTTTATTGCTCAGAGGTGGCTCTTTCTAAGCTCATGAGACTTAGTTGTGATTCTCATTTATCTCTCACTGTAGAATCAACAGTGTCTCAGATGTTTCTCCTCAAATTCCTTAGGAGAAATAAAAGTAGACATGACTGAGACATGAGGAGTGCAAAATGAGAAACAAGAAACATGGGAGATCTCTTTATTGTCTTTCTGTAATCTTTTTCAAAACTCCATTATAAAAAATATTTTCAGAGGTTTTTTTTTGTTTTTTGTTTTTTTTGACATTGGAGTTTTTTTTCCACCTTTATTAGACAGGACCGTACGATGAGAGACCAGATACAATGGGAGAGGCGAGAGGGGAACAGGAGCAGGAAAGTATTCCTTTAGCTGGGACTTGAACTCATGCCGTCTGAGGTGCTGCTGTGCCTCAGTGTTGATGTGCTGTCTACACGACTATGACTCTGACAGAGCTTTGCCTATAAGCTCAGGACACTAAGTGCTTATTATCTCTTATATGTCTCATTTAGGTATCAGCTTTAACTAAGTTTATGCAACTTGCACCAGAAGGCAAAGTAGTTCTTAAGTTACTATGCAACTAAGTAATAGTTAACCAAAGGGCAATCAGTCTTACTTTTCCAATTAAAATTAAACTAAATAAGATATTACCAGGCTTGGGGGGGAAATAATTCATGACTAACTGTTAAGACTAGTCTAAGAAGTTTTTCAAATAACCCCAGATGTCTTAAATTTTATTTTACAAGAAATGTTACATAACATTTTAAATTTGTACTTATATTGTGAAATACTGAAACTATCTTTCAAATAGCATTATGTGTTTCAGAATATCAAGGGTTACTCATTTAAATGTTTCTTCAATGCCCAGAAATGAATATGCAGTGCTTATTCCAAACAAGGATTAGACAAGTATATGGTGTTTAGTATAGATAAATTATTTCTTTATAACAAATGTAATGCTATAGTGGACCAGTGCTTCATGGTTGCTGCTTAACCTTTTTGTTCTACGTTTAACATTGCAAAGTTTATTTTGTAAAACCTATTTTGCATGGATGTAAACACAGGTTGTTTTGTTCATTGTGCAACAGAATGCCTGTATTGTGCTTGATTGATATGGTGTGGGTGAATCACATATGAACTACCCAGAGATAAAAAATAAAAAAAACAATTCAAATGTTTCTGCGATACATAAATGAGGTTACATTAACATTAAATGGAGATTTTTGCTTTAGTCTCCTGTTTCTCAGACTTCTCAAACCTCTGACATTCCAACACGATCTCATGACAATGCGTATAAATAGTACGAGTGTGCAATCTCGTAGAATGTCGTTTTGGCATGCAAAACTCATTTTAGTGTGCATATGGTACGCCGTTTTTGGCGTGCATATGATACGCACTTTATGGCGTGTATATGACACGCTTTTGGGTAGGGTGAGGGTGGGGTGGGGGGTTCGTACATATAATACGCCATAAAGTGCATATCATATGCACGCCAAAAACGGCGTACCATATGCACGCCAAAATGAGTTTTGGCGTATACATTCTACGAGATTGCACACTCGTACTATTGATACGCATTTTCGTGAGATCGGGCTCGACATTCTCACATTTGTCTCCTTTAAAGTTGTAGAAGTGATCTCAACAACATCACACACTGTGCTCAGACTTTTCTTCTTAACGAGAAACACTGGAGCTCTCACAGTTGTCTTCTCTGAAGTTTCATAAGAGATCTCAACAACATCACACACTGTGCTCAGACTTTTCTCCTCAGCTAGAGACTCTGAAGAGACCTCAGTAAATAAGATTAACGTTTCTCTTAATTGTTAATACAACAAGAAAGCTGTACAGTTTATGTGCATAGGGCACATCATTTGTTTGACAAATGTGAGAGTGCCAGAGTCTTTAACTAAGGAGAATAATCTGAGCACAATGTGTGAAGTTATTGAGATCTTTTATGAAGCTTTAGAGGAGACAAATATGAGCAATCCAGTCTCTCTAGCTAAGGAGGCACATCTGAGCACAGTTTGTGATGTTGTTGAGATCTCTTCTAAAACTTTAGAGGAGACCACTGTGAGAGTGTTAGAGTTTTGTCTCAGGAGACAACCGCGAGAACCAGGAGACTTAAGCAAAAGTCTCCATTTCATCTCAAACTAACCTCATTTTTGTCTAGGAGAAACATTTGAGATGCTAAAGAGATCTCACTTTGGATTTTTCTTTCCTCTGGGTGTATGCATGATCCCTTTACCATGCAAACATATTCATGATGTACGAACAATGTAAGGGCATTGTAAATGCTTGAATTCCTGTAAAAGAATGTATCTCTGTTTTAATATCTCTCCGCCATACAGTGATTGATATTAACGTATTCCTCTCTCTCTTCCTGAACCAATGGTGCACAGTATGTGATTATGAAATGCATCACCTTATGTTTACCACCCTTTGGGTAGAAATGTACCAATTCTGACACCATCGTAAATTTGGCAAATGAAGTCATGAACGGAGACAAAGAAGTTTTCTTCCGCCTAAAACCTATGATTGGCCATTTCAGGATAGATGGGCGTATGTTAATGTACCTTTAAAGTACAGTAACACAAGCTCTTCGTTCTTTTCTTCCTCCCGTCATCGTAAGCAAAGTGGATCCTCGAGCCATGGGGTCTGGCCCGGGTCGGGCAGCTCAGCCAAGCAGGTTGTTTCCACAACTCAGCCCGGCAGTGCACTCCATCGCTGCGCTTGAGAAGCTTTCTCAGCTTGGACGAGATGTTCTTCTTTTCCTCCCTCCTCGGCAGCATTCGCTCTTAAGCAACCCACTTTCAAACTTCCTGCGTATCGGAGACCCGATCACCGGAGAAACGCCCCAGCTAACGCTTCAGCTCAAGGGAGCTGAAGGACACACATTTCTTACAACATGCAGCACGAAGAACCATGCAAGTATAAAATCTATCGAAATTTAGATGCGTTAATATGTGTACCTGTTTAAGGTGATAATGTTCTTTGCTGGCTCGCAAGGGTCACTTGCTTGTGAAATTGCAGTTCCTGCCCTTTCCCTAATTTTCTCTTTCTCTCCTCTTCTTTCATTACCTGTCGGTATCCTGTATGTATTCTTCATCTAGTCGTATGTATTCGTATTATCAATTATTAAAACCACGTTTGATTGTCATTGCTGCCACTCACAAAACATAAGTCACTTTAATGGTCAGATCTAGTTAAAGCTCTCATAAGTATCTTTGAATACTTTAATTTCATAATAGTTCGGAAAGTTTACTCTTTGTGGCCAGATGAGTAACCTTCCCGAAGATTTGGTAGAAAGAATAAAACTCTGAGAGTTGATAAGAGATTGTACTGTCCGTTCGCTAAACGAACGGATCAGATGAGTTTTGAATTAATTCTTTAAAGGTTATTCTGTAATGATTTAATATATATTGTTTAATTGCAATCCATTGTTGTTAAATATATATATATATATATATATATATATATATATATAGCTCAAATATAGGTTAGGTATGTCCATTTTGGGTGATTTGGAGATTTATAATTTGATCATAAACAGTTGTGATTAATTATGATTAATTAAATATTAATACCCATAATTCCCTATTGAGCTAATTTAATTTATTATTATATGTAGCCCAGTCGCTACATGTGTGCATTAACATGTGAAATGCCATATTGGGCACTTTTTGCAATTAAATAGGCTTATTCTTACTGTTGACATTTGATGCACGTTGTTCGAGGGTTAAAGTCATTGGTTCATTTCTTGATTGCAGTTTTAACAGTTTCGAATTGGACATTTTAGTCATATTTGCTAATTCTCTTTAATGTATTTGCCCTAACTGTTTTCCTGTTGTTGTTTTTTTCATCATTATTTTGTTTTAATTATTTAAATGCGGCTTATCAACCTTGATTTGTATGGCAATAAAATTATATCATATTATTTTGGCAGTTAAAGTTTGGTCAGGTTTTTCTTGGAGTGGACGAGTTTTGGGCTGGAAATCGTCAATCCAATCTGGCAAGACCTACCAAGAGAAGGTAGTGTTGAGAGGTTGAATCTTGGATAGCATATCTAGAGATTCATATGATTCAGCTGACAAAGACATGTAAATGTTTCTACATTTCTGATTTTCTAGTGATCTCTTGTGTGAAGAAATTTTCCTTTTTTTATTTTCATTTTACTTTTTAACTTTTATTTTATTTGTCTGTAAATTGCACTTCTGAAATAAACAATGGTTATACTCACACAACTGTTTATTAAAGAATACTGTATACTGTATGTTAAACATATTGTGGATATGTTGCATTTAATGTCGGGTCCATTAGCGGTGCCATGCGGTGCAGCCGGTGTCCAAAACACTGCTGGTGTGTCCACAAGGTTTTCTTCCGTGAGTTCCCATGCAGAAAACATATCTCCTAGGCCCTGTGCAATCATCTCTGACGTGTGATTAACCTGAAAATATGCCATCTCACTCAAAGCATCTGTTGTGCAGCTTCCATACATTGTCAATGTATGCAAAGTATGATGTTGATGTTGTGGTCTAAAAACTTATCTTACCGGAGAAGTGCCCATACAAGGAATTCCACCCATTTTGACGTAATACATGGCCAACAAAAACTTTCCAAAACTTGTTTGAATCTGGTGTATTTGGCACAGAAATAAATCATGTCATACAGCATATTGTAGCAAGCCTAGTGACAGTTTATGTTCTATATGGAGTGTGTACTAGGTGCATGTTTGTTCTTTCATGTGTTATGTGCTCTGGGTGGTGGGGCTTTAAGACATGGGCTGTTCCTCTGAAAAAGCCTGCAGAATGATGTGAGGGCGGGGTCTGTGAAGAAAGTTTGAGTGGTTAAGGCTCGTTGGTAAGCGTGAGGCAAGAGCATCGGCCACACAGTTGCTCATGTAAAGAAAAGAACAGTTCAACCATTCAGCAAGTGTCATTTTTTTGGGTTTGTTACAATACTTTTTTTGTTTGTTTTTTTGCCCATGTTTAGCAACTTTATAACAGTATAAATAAGTCAAAATGGTTGATAATGGCCTTACAACTTGGGCCCTTCTTTTTTGTGCTCCCGGGCATTCCTGGAAAGAGCAAGATTAGAAGTAGAATATCTAGTGTCTGTAAAATAAATAAAAAATTACAATATAAAAAGATGCTATCCAAAAAGATTTACTTGATCAACACTATGTTTTGATTATTTGTTTAAACTAGATCTGATAGGGGGTGATAACATGTAGATATATGTACAATAAACTTATCCATTATCTTTAATGTATTTGATGTCACTAAGACACTCTCTTATATTATAGACTTAAACATGTACCTACCCAAATATTTTTGAAAACCGTCAAATATCTCCAGGTTTAAAACTAATGAAAATGTGGAGTTAAAATTACACACGTGCAGATTCCCACCCCATTCAGCCTGAACTGTGACGTCAAATATTTTATGTATTGCGCTTTTTAGAAACCCTTTAAAAAATAAAACATTATGAAAAAAAAATGTAGCGCCTCTAGCAGTTCAAAATGCTTACGCTATGTCTGACATCATTGCACACCAGTTACGCTCGTCAGACATTTTGACATTTTGCCACGTAAGCATTTTGAACTGCTAGAGGCACTACACTTATTCCGTAAGTTGAATACGGAAGCTGATCAGCTGGAAGCTAGATAATTTTTTTTTGCGAAGTTTTAAATATGGATATTTTTCTGACTCAAACACATCGCATCCTCTCATCATCACTGCTATCATGCTCTCATCTGAACAGTCATGAGGTGTGAGCTGCTGGGGCAAGGGGGCAGGGTGTGACACTGGTCGACACTTTCCGTTCACTAGTTCCCAGCTGTGACCAATGGAAGAATGATGCTCTTGCAGGTTGTAATGGAGCTGGCAATATGTAAGGTAGTCCTTTCCATATGAAGTTTCAAAGAGTCATCATCAGGTGGGAGACAGATTGTACACTTATTCTTCAGTTTGTACCATTTGGAAACTCTGGCCTGCCCAGAGCTCACATCTGCACTCTCAGCATAAATGATGGAGAGGACAAATGCCTTAATATTCCCTCTGGCTTCATGTTTTAATTCCAGACTCTCACACACTCGTCCCAGGAGCTCTTTTGCCTCAGAATTGATCTTTACCTTCTCCAACACCTTCCGATGCACATAGAACCCTGAGGTGTGGTCACTGCCAGTAATCACATGGAGAGGTATGACAACATCTGCAACCACTGCTTAGAGCATGGGACAGCAGTTGATTAATGCATGCTTGCGTTTAATCAGCAGATCATCTCTGACTTTCTGCGAGACTTAAGCTGCTTGGACATGCACATCTGTGTCCTCGCAGTCTAGAAAAACAGGTCCAGTGTGCTTACTGGCTCTCACCTTTGCATAAGCAGAGAGCATCATTGTATCTGCTTCTGGATGTCTGAAGACATAGTCCCCATTAGCCATGCCAGTGCTCAGCTTGGTTGACGTTTCTACCTTGCAGTATATGATGTCACCCTGCACCTGACCCACTTGTCTTTTTTTTTTTTGCTGTTCCTTTACAAGTTACTGTAGTCTGACCTTGTTTCCGGATTTAGCCATGAGTTGGTTGAACTCAGCAGCACCTGGGAACCTATTTTTGGGCTTGGGGAAAACATTTGGTCCTTTTAGATGTTTTGCTGCCCGACGATCGTGCTCATTATCCTTGATGCTGAAAGGAAGGTCATA
This sequence comes from Gobiocypris rarus, assembly GCA_023029165.1. Lineage (NCBI taxonomy): Eukaryota > Metazoa > Chordata > Actinopteri > Cypriniformes > Gobionidae > Gobiocypris > Gobiocypris rarus. The sequence goes on along the minus strand of CM040910.1, from coordinate 10,662,783 downwards.
TTTGTCATTAACAAGGATGATGAGGTATGCGTTGGCATGGCATGATAATATCTTAGCACAGAAGTAGTTTATCCAAGTAGTCACCCCAGTGGTACTCTGAACCGCCACCTTCCGAGACTTACAGTATTCAAGTGTGGGGGTGGCAAGCCGCCAGATCAGCCCCATGTCCACAAGGCTAACGTGATCTCTTAGTGTTTCACTTAATGGGTCTAGCTTGAAGAGCTTTAACAACTTGCTCTTCACAGTCTTGCGCATTGACCCATCTACATTGTAGAGTGAAAGGCACTTCTAAGTCACTAATACAAGGAGAGTTGAAAATAGCAAACCCGATTCATGTAAGTAGCTTCTAACGTTAGCTAGCTACCCAAGTTATCAATGATAATTTCTACACATAACAATCTTTGCTGTCATACATTCAGTCATACATAATGATACAATTCTCTTTGGACTAGTGGATAATGTTGAGTATATATTAATTTACCTCAAACTAAGTGTCTCAATGCAGCAAGGACTTTTCCAGTCACATGAAACCATGGAAACATAAACATTAGGGAGAGAGCGTGTTCACACATCATTTGAATGTGTGGCTGACTGTTTGGGAGTGAGGTATGCTTTGTTGAATTACTGCAGAAGAGATATTTTATGCCCTTGATAAGTGTTAAAAAAAAGACATTTAAAGAGCCAAAATTGGCAGCCATCTTGAATTTGAATGTCAAAAATAGGTCAAACCAAAAATCCACATTTATGAATTTCTTGAACCAAATAGTCTCAGAAACCATGTATTATGCAGCACTGTGGGCAGAATCATTAAAAAGTTAATTTCCAGCATGGCTGACGGCAACCATTTTAGATATAGGCCTCTTACAAAATGTCCCCACATTTTTGTGAGGAGCACCCCAGCTATTTTTTTTCTTTAACCTTTATAGATTACAAGTCCAGTGAGAAATGAACCTTTACTCTCCACGGTCACAGAACTGCTTTAGAACTAACACTGGGTCGTAACAAACAAATTCAGGAGACAAGAAATTTTAAGGTAACCCATTTAAAATGGGAGGAAAGGTCCCACCCAGCAGGTTATCAGAAGAGAGGCAAGATTTCCAAAGTGGGATATGGAGTAAGTAATATGTACTTAAAAAAAAAAAAAACATCAGTTCCTGAGTTGATGGCTGGAAACATCACTAGAAGTTTAAATAAAAACAAAGTAATTTCTAGTGAAATTCAAAAAAGCTGCAGACTACATAATGATGTGATCCTGGAGCTGATGTTGACTCAGAAAATTATGAAAGACACAGATCTGTCATACAGATTTTGCAGAGGATATGTACAACATCTGCAGGTGGATCCATTTGGAGTTCATCTTTACACTGAGACTGGACTGGTCATTCTTGTACAACATCTCAGAAAATACATCCTGTTACCCTGCATTTGGATGCGAATGGAGGGGTTTTGAGTCGAATTCCAAGTCAGGCAAAGAGAGTGTTGTACTACAGTATCCATCTACAAGGACATGGAAAAGACAAGCCTTCTCTTCCTGTGTCTGAATTGGTAACGAATGACCACACAATCCCAAATGTTTATTTCCGGTTGCATCTGATTGTAACAAAGATACGGACACTCACTCTGTACAACATACATCAGATTGAAACCGACTATAGGGCAGTGGTGGCTCAGTGGTTCCTGTGGGTTGTCTAAATGAATGTGAGGTGAATGTGAGGCAATATGTAAAGCACGTTGGTTGGCCATAGGTCTGTTGAAAAGCACTATATAAATGCAGTCCATTTACCTTTTTTCATTTTTTTTATGAACACTACAAGTCTGAAGAGGGCATTAAACATTTTCAAGTGCAACACACAGTGTAAATCAGTGTATTCAAAAACTTCATGACCGCATTTGTGGAATAAAAATTCCAGAAGACAAACTGGATGAGAAGCAGGCAGTGGACGACTACATCCCTCCAGAGGTGAACACAATATTGGCTAGATCACCATTTACCAAAGAGATTGCTAGTGTACTTAAGGCTGCCATGTCTATTGAAGATCCTGAGGAGGAAAATGAAATTGACTACAACAAATGGAGCTGGGGTGATCGAATGGAATTCAAGCGTAGTTCAGGCAGACCACTGATCGCTAAGCGATATCAGCTGACGCTTACCTGATTTGTTACTCCACCTACTCTAATCAACTAGTCTGTCACACAGACATTTACACCCAACTCCACTTCTTCACCTCCTAGTATCATCATTATTAAGTATTGTATTCTGTGTAGAACTCTATTATTATTATTTTATCTCTTTCTGTAATATGTGCTAAGAAACTTTTGGTTATTATGAAGGATTATGTTTCAAGGATGTATCTCAAGCTGGTATGGCAGCTTGGGTGCCTTTGAGCCTAAGCCTTTCGCCAAATCAAAGATTGTCAATTAATGTCATTCTCACTCACACTCCTGACTGAAATATCATTGTTCAGGGATACTGGATATTCTGATGAAAGACTACATGCCAATTTTGCCACTCTGGTCAGGGATAATGCTTGGTGATTTGATAAGATTCAAAGAGTCTATCAGAGATGACAATGACCTACAGAAAAAAAACATGACATGCTGAAAACTGGTTCTGTAATGTCAAAGATAAATCCTACATAAGGAACTGTACCATCGGCCAGCAACATTCATACAACAAATGTATGCATCACTGCAGGGGAGGTACAGAGAACACATCCTGCAACATGACCTTCCAGACAAAATGTTACAGAAGCGTTTCACTGTGAAACAACATAGTCTGGAGGCCGAGAAGAGTGTGTGAAAGAAAAGAAAACCAAACCAAGTACTTTCATACCCCAGAAGTTATGCCTTCTCCTAATAAAAAAGTCTTTACGGCCATTTAAAAGTATTATGGACATTGATAAAGTCTTAAAACAAAGTGTTTTTTAAGATTACATACATGACCATACAAAGATGATGTAATATAGTAAGTATTTCCATAACCAAAAGAAAAGTAATTTTTTACACATTGCATCATATCTTTCATTCCATGATGACAAGATACAATTTACAAAGACTCATTATTGTCATTATTATCATTATCATTATTAATGTGTTTCACAACATGGAAGTGTTGCTTCTTTTCTGTTTGTCCTCATAGGCATCAAAAGCTACTGTCGGACAGCCCAAGTCTAGAATGAAAGAATCGGACATTGGCAAAGTAGTGTCAGACACTACACAGTTAAGACCAAGTCAATTTAAGGCAAATTCAAGCCCATGACGACAAAAAGTGTACAAAGACTCTAGCATTATTAATGATTTTCAAAACAACATGTAAATGTTGTTTGCCCTCATAGGCATCAAAAGCTTCTGTCGGACCAACATCGATCGATCCCACAGCAATTCATACGCATTTTACGAGGTGGCTAATTTGTATGATTTAGTTCGAATGACCTAACCTCGAAACCCGCCCTTAAACCTACCTGTCATTGCGGTCTAGACAAATCGCACAAACTAGCCACCTCGTACAAATATATACAAATTGGTTGTGATCGTGAAATAGCATTGGTCAGACAGTCCAAGTCCAGAAATGGACAGTGTCACTGAGTCCACAAATCGTGTCCATAATGAGGACACTGTACAGGTAAAAAAAGAAAATAAAAAGAAAAAACTCTTACATTGTGTGTGTGTATGTGTTAGTGTGGATCGGGCCGCATTTTTCTGTCCAAGTCCGACAGAGTAGTAACCGAACCCGGCCCGCGTATGACAGGCATAAAGATATTTATGTCCGAGCCCGACCTGAACCCGAATCTATTTTTTTTTTTCTCATATAATGACATGTATGTTTTTTCCGTGTGGAAAGCCTGCTTTTATTAAGCAACTGCAGGATGGCATTCTGAAATGATTACAGATGAGCGCATCAGCGCGCAGACGGGGAAACAAATACACACATTAACACTGGGCCAAATCAAATAGCCAATTGAAATTAAATGAACAAAGGTCTACAAAAATGGCCCAAGCTAACAGAACAAAATATTTACTTAACACAAATGCAGTTTATTGAAATGAAAATCACTCTTACCATTTTTCTCGAAAACTGTATGGCTACTAAACTGCAACATGGGATCTATTTACACAATCCATCCACATGAAAAATTACTATAGTATATTATAGTAAAATTACTCTAGTAAATACTATAGTGTTTTTGAACCATACTATAGTAAAGATACTACAGTAAATTGTAGTATATTGAAGTATATTATAGTATTTACTACACTTTGTTAATTTACTGTAGTATATTTACTATAGTACAGTTCAAAAACACTATAGTATTTACTAGAGTAATTTTACTGTAATATACTATAGTATTTTTTCATGGGGGCATCCATCAGAGTTTAGGCTAATCCAGGTTTTTATGCAGAAAAAGGATTGCATCAACTGTGGATGGCTTCAAGGATGTCCTCTGCTGGTCCTGCCAGCAGCGCTGAAGTTGCGCTGCCAGTCACATGTAGCCTAAAGTCTTGTTTATACTCGACGCGTCCGCACGACAACAAATTTCTGCATACAGGAACACGGATGTTAGGGTAATATTTTTAATTTATTTAAATCACAAAAACATACTTTTGCATCAAGTTAAACAGGCCCATTGGCTACTACTTACATGATAAGCTGTTTTAAATTTCAAATGTTCAATGCCTTATCGCGCTGACGTGACCAAGCCCGAACAGAACCCGAACATATTTCTAAATATCTGTCCGAACCCGGCCTGGCCCGTCGGTTACGACGGGTCCCATCGGGCTCTAGTCGGGATCCATCCTCTAGTATGTGTGTCCTCGATTATATTACATTGTGGGGACCAAATGTTTCCATAAGGATAGTAAAACCTGAGATCACCTACATTGTGGGGACCAGCCACTTTTCAAAAGGCTTATAAATCACACAGGATTTTTTTTGAGAAAGTAAAAAAGCAGAATGTTTCCTGTGATGGGTAGGTTTAGGGGTAGGGGCAGTGTAGGGGGACAGAATGTACAGTTTGTACGGTATAAAAACCATAACGTCTATGGAGAGTCTCCACAAAGATAGTGAATCAGACGTGTGTGTGTGTGCTTCTGTAATTCCACTAAACTGAAAATACAGTTTTAAATTGGGTTGTGTTGAGAATAAAATATTTGTTTGTGCATTATTGCTAACAACTCTTGTAGAAATTAATCATTAACAATAGTCAATTTAAGATAATGTTAGCTTATGAAATGATTTTGCTTTAAGACTGTATGTACTTTCTGTTGGACATAAGAGTCACCAGAGCAACAGCCAGAGGTTGTGGTAGGTATAACAGATCCATATGAGAAAGTGTTTTGCTATGCATTTTGCTATACTTTCAGAGTGCCTTTGTGTCTGTTAACAAAGAAGTAGTCTTTTGTCCAGGAAATTGGAGGGGTGATGTTGCAAACGAAGCACAGCTGACCAGAAAATCATCTGACTCCCAAAGAAAGACAACTTATGTATTTTTTGTGTATAAATATTGGGTCAGGGAAAGGCAAGTTTGTCGCAGACTGCCTGGACAAACCTTGCATAAGCATTGTGTAAATCAGGGACAGTTGTGACCCAGAGCTCTGAATGCTTCTTCATCTGACTTACTTTATCATTAAAATAGTTAAACTATATTTTGTTCCTGCTCTCCTCATTCAACAAACACGCGGACTCGAGGAATTGATGCCGAGTCCAACAGTTGTCACTGAAAATACCAGTCGAGGGTTCCTGTAACTATGTTGTACCATTACCTCCGTCCGACACCTCTGATGTGTTTGTTAGAAACATTCAAAAATCCTACTCGGGAATGTTTAACTCTAAAAACTCTGCATAAAATACCAAATACGGATTAGTTGTCACTTTTGGTATATATATATACATTTTATTCAGCTTTGTAATTGCAGACAATAATAAATAACTTATTTGTGGTTGTGGAACTTAGTTTAAAAACAAAAACAAAGACTTTCTGCAAAGTTCTATATAGAAGTTAACTGACAATAAAGCATGTCTGTGAAAATGGACACAAAGTAACACCAGCGCTATGGTCATATATACAGCATTCAGGCATAACATTATGACTATTGACAGACTGCTTCTGATTGCTTAAAAAAAAAAAAAAAAAAAGAGACATACAGATGCGCAAGCTTGTCGAGCACATCCCTTTTCACAGACATTGCTGGAAGTTTGTTATTCGGTTGGATTTAGCAATAGCAAAGAAAGTAAAATGAGAAGCATATTACTAACGTTAACTGATGGTAATGTGTGTGTGTGTGAGAGAGAGAGTGCACTTGTGTTGCATGCTCTTGATTGCTGATCTTTCACCCAGCACACTCATGCATCATTAGAATTAAAACTAAATTGTATGTGCAAGTTAAAACATGAACTGTTACATGATTTATGTATAATGAGTGGTTCCTACATTATTACAGGCAGGTGGTACAGTAATCAAATTGTTTTCGAGAAGTTTTCTGCATGCAAACATTCGAAGTGCGTGCCCTGAGCTGCCTCAGACAGTGAGCGAATAGCCTATTTAATTGAGTTCTCTCTCTAATGTCTTCTTGAAAGTTTCTCAAACTTTTGTTCCCGATCCTGTTCCTTTTCCTCTCTAGTTGATGATCTAATTCAGGTTCTCTAATTTTAATGTTACAATTCCTTTTGCTGCTCAAAAGTCAAACTACTTTTTATTGACTCTCTTACCTCAGTCATATGCAGTGTCGACATTCCTTTAGGAGACAACTCCTCCATGTCTGATTGCTTATCCAAAGTCAGCATCAAGCTTTCAACTAGTTTCTCTTTAACCACTTTGCAAATTTGTTTTAATTGAGCACTTTTAAGGTAAATCTAATTCAATATTAAAATGCTCACTCATTTTACGCAACTGTTCTTTGGTAAGACTCTCAAGTTTCTCACCCGCAGGAGCAGATAAGAAGTCTTCCAAATTATCCATTTTATAAAACATAGATTAGAACTGGAGCCATCAGCTTCCTAATTTTCCTTACTGGTGTATGATTGGGAGGAAACTGCCGAGGTTGCAAGCACAAGACCAGGATTCCCTCAAGTCCCAACACAAGAGACCTTCTTCTTCTTATTATTAAGATTTTACGGTGGATCGCAAACAAATATGTGCATTACCGCCACCTATAGCTGAAATGGACCAGTGACACCTCCTATACCCAACCTAAATTCCTCTTATTTACCCGCATGGAGACATCATCGAATTTCATCCGGCGCTGCGTGTTCAGCTCCTCCGTCCACTCTCAGCCCCCACGACAGGAAAAAAAAAAAAAAAAATATATATATATATATATATATATATATATATATAGATAAATAGAAAATAAATTAATTAAATAAAACCCACTCTAAATACGCTTATTTAACCCAGTGCTTAACAAATACTCTACCAATAAATGTATTGTACTCCTATCTGATTTTAATAAATTTTGAACACTCAACTTTACTCCTATTTTATTTAATTCCTCCTTCAACTCTTTCCTTTCAACCTTATATCTCCTACAGTGCATTATTACATGTTCAACTGTTTCACTCACCTCACATACCTCACATAAACCTGTTGGATGCTTACTTATTAAGTGCAATGTACCATTCAATCTTGTATGTCCCAATCTCAGTCTTGTAATCATATTCTCTTCACTCCTACTCCTACCTGATATTCTTCCCTTACCCACTGTTGACTGTATTTGATGCATATGTCTACCTTTTAGTTCATTGTCCCAATACTGCTGCCATAATTTCAAAATATGGTTTTTAATAATTGATTTAATTTCTGACCTGCTAAATAAAATCTGTATATCTACTATTTCTCGTTCTATTGCCTTTTTTGCTAATGCATCCGCCTCCTCGTTACCTCTCAACCCAATGTGAGCTGGAACCCACAAAACTGTACCTCTAAATTAGCTTGTTTAATTGAATATAATTCTTGAACTATCTCTATTACCATATCTTGTCTTGTTTCTGACTTTATCTCCTTCAAACTTATTAGAGCTGAACTACAATCTGAACATATTACTGCCTTGGATATTTTAACTTCCCTAATCCACCTTATTGCCATAATTAATGCAAACATCTCTCCAGTATACACCGATAAACAATCTGATATCCTTTTACTCTTATACACTTTAACCTTTGGAATAATGAATGCAGAACCCACATGACCAGTTTTTGAATCTTTTGAAGCATCTGTAAAAATGTGCATATACTCCCCATATCTTGACCCAATATACTCCTTACATTATATACTTCTGTTTCATATGAACCCTCCTTTTGCCTTTTTTCTAATAAACTTAAATCTACTTCTGGTTGGGGCATGACCCATAATGGTACTGGAGATAAAGGAATTATTGGAGCATATCCAACCTCCTCCAATCTCATATCACTAACCAATTTCCTCACACTCCATCCAAAGCTATTACACTCTCTCTTCTCATATTCCCAACTAGGACTCATTACTTTCCTTGTCGGGTGATCCTCACTCTGACCTTTTAAATTTGCCCAATAAGATGCCATTAATTGCTGTCTTCTTATCTGCAAAGGCATTTCACCCATCTCTACCTGAAGAGCCGAAACTGGAAAAGTTAGATATGCTCCGCAGCAAATTCTTAGTGCTTGAGACTGAATTCTCTCTAATTTAATTAAATGAGATTTATTTGCAGAACCATATACAATACAACCATAATCAATTATAGATCTTATCATAGATATATATATATATATAGTTTTTAAAGCCAATCTATCTGCTCCCCATTCCTGACCTGAAATATACCTCATTACATTCACTACACATCTTCCTACAATTTTTTCAATATGCTCTCTCCAAGTTAATCTACTATCAAACCAAACTCCTAGAAATCTTACTATACTTACACGCTCTAATTCTTTTTTGTATAATTTTAACTTAACATCCACATTCCTTCTCAATTTAGTAAAAAGTATTATTTTTGTCTTTTCCACTGAAAACTTAAAACCATTTTCCCCTGACCACTTTTCAACTTCATTTAGCGCACCTTGCAATTTCTTTGTTATAATCTATATTCTTTCCTCTAAACCAGATAGCCCCATCATCAGCAAACAATGATTTCCCCATACTTCTATCAATCCTTGAGAAAACATCGTTAATCATGATAATAAATAAAAGTGGACTTATTACACTGCTCTGAGGTGTACCATTTTCAATTGCTCCACTTAATGATATAGCTCCACCCACCTTTACTCGAATACTTCTTCCAATTAAAAACTCTTTTATCCAATTATACATTCTTCCTTTTATACTCATTTTCTGTAACTTTATTAATAACCCTCTTTCCACAACATATCATAAGCCTTTTCTATATCAAAGAAAACAGCAAAGACACTTTCCTTATTTATAAATGCCTTTCTTATTTCATCCTCTAAAGATACTATTGGATCCATAGTCCCTCTGCCACACCTAAATCCACTTTGATAAGAAAAAAACAATTCATTTTTTCCAAATGATAAGTCAATCTATCAGCTATCATTCTCTCCATTACCTTACATAAATGAGAAGTTAATGCTATTGACGATAATTTATAGGATTACTTGGATCTTTCCCAGGCTTTTAATAGGTATAATTAATGCTTCCTTCCAACTTTGAGGAATTATACCTCTATCCATATTCTATTATAAAATGTTAAAATCACTTCCATAGATGTTTCACTAAAACGCTTCATCATACTGTAACTAATCCCATCCACTCCTGGAGTGGATTGTTTCATTCTTCTTACTGCATTCTTTAACTCACTCATAGAAAATGGTACATCTAACAAATTATCTTCAGCCTCTTTTTCTTCTCTATATCCGGATATTCCTTCATCACACCCTTCCTCATTTCCTTACTCTGTTCAGTCAAATTGTCTGAACTATTTACTTTATAAATGCCTTTAAAAACATTTCCACTTTATCTCCATCCTCCACAGCTATTTCTCCTCCATACTTAAAACTGGATACCCGTTACACTTTTGAATCCCTTTCATTTTCTTAATCATACCCCATACTTCCTCTACTGGTGTATTCTTCCTATCTCATCACAGTAAGCCATCCAATACTGTTTTCTGACTTTCCTTATTATCCTCCTTACCTCAGCTTGTGCTTGTTTGTACATTATTAAATCTTGAAAATTATGTGTTTTCTTAACCATCCTAAATGCTTTCCTTTTCCTTCTTATTGCACTTGTACATTCTTCCGTCCACCATGGAACTATTTTATTCTTCCTACCTCCTTTCCCTTTTGGTATATATTTATTTGCTGCTACTTGAATGGCATAAACAACATCATCACTAATCATTTCTACTGATCTATCTGGTTCTACTATAATACTCTTTAATCCCTCTTCACTCAGACTCATGAATTCTTCCCAATTCGCTTTATCAAACCTCCATCTACCAACATTCCTTGACTCGCCTTACTTCCTCTCACATTCACACTAACAGATATCATTATTGGATAATGATCACTCCCAATAGTATCTTGTCGCAATATTTCCCACTCAGCACTCCCTGCAATTGAATCAGACACCATTGTTAGATCTAACACAGACTCTTTACCTGTAGCTACATCTATTCTTGTATTACCCCATCATTCAGACACACCAAATTTCTCTGATCTATCAAATCTTCCACCACCATTCCATTACAATCTGTCACTATACCTCCCCATAACATGCTCTGTGCGTTAAAATCCCCACACCAAATTACCCTATCTTCATTAAGACCCTCTATTTGCTCACTCAACACTAATTTCCTACAAGGATTATAAAAGTTTATTATTACATACTTTTTTCCATTCACCCATACCTCTACTACAACATATTCTTGTGTTACACCTTTGCCTAATGTTCTATATTGCATGCCTTCCTTAAACAGAGTAATACACCCTCCACCATTTCCCTCCTCTCTATCTCTTCTCTCACTCACATATCCTTTAATAACAAAATCAAATCTAGGTTTAAGCCATGACTCTTTTATACATATCAGATCCGGTTTAACTTCCATCTCATTAATAACACCTTTAAACTCCAATCCATTAGCCACAAGACTTCTTGCATTCCATTGTAAAATTAAAATCATCCTCCTAGCCAAACCATGCTTCCTGGCTGGACTGTATCTCACTAATTAGCCCATCCCTAACCATTTCCCATGATATATCCTTTACTCCCAAGAATCTCTCTGCTGCCTTGACTATAATTTGAATCTTAGTTGTCTTCTTTTCAGTCTGTGCAGTACAATTAATTACTTCAGCTATGAACAACAAGAAATTTACTTTACTTACAATCATTGTCTCTTCCGTAATCCTACCTTGCTTCTCTGATATTTCCTCAATTCTCCTCTCTTTTGCACTTCCTCTCTTTTCCTTTCTCTCTATTCCTTGTATCAACCACTTTAACAGCCTCTGCATACGTTATATTCCTCTTGGCTCTCTCATTCTGTACTTCAATTGCCTTCTTCCTCACCTCACATCCTCCAAACGCAACACTATGCTCCCCTCCACAGTTGCAGCATTTTGGTCCTGCTCCTTCACATTTGCCATAATCATGTTCCCCCCCACATCTTGCACATCGTTTCTTCGCTTTACACACCATAGCCACATGCCCGTATTTTTGACAATTATAACATCTTAAAGGAGGAGGCACAAAAGGCCTCACGGAATAACTGATAAATCCAAGCTTGACCTTATCTGGCAAAATAACTCCATCAAACCTAAGCTCAACAGAGAGACTCTCCATTCTGTTCCCTTCTCTACTCATAAACAGTCTCCTAGCACCAACTATTTTACCTCCGCCAATGTTACTTTTAAGCTCTTCCATAGACACTCCTAATGGTAATCCAGATATTACTCCACTTACCCACTGCCTCTGTCCTACAATCTTACTACTCACCACTTCCTGCTTACACATTACTTTAATCTTCATCACTTTCCTTCTTTGCTCTTCACTATTACAAACAATCATCAATTCTCCATTACTTAACACTTTTGCCATCTTAATTTCTCCAACTACTTTCCTCAACTCTTTTGTTAATACAATTGGACTTACCTTTTTTGTATTCCACCATCCTCTTTAAATTTCAATATTACCTTCAACTCATCCAAATTTACATTCCTCACCTCCTGTTCATTTCCACTCTCCCCTGAACCTCTTACCTCTACCTGATGTTTTTTCTTTCTTTTCTTTGTACCTACCTCTTCCCTTATATCTAAATTCCTCTCTTCTCCTGTCTTTCCTAATTCCATTTGTTCATCTTCCACATCCGTATCATCTACACTAACTAGTATCTCTGGTCCATTTCCACTATAATTTTTCTTATATTTTGACATGATCGCTGCATTTACCGCCTTCCACCAAGCGTCAACACAAGAGACCACACTTCTTCTTCTTTTTTATTTGCAGCAGACTAGACACATTATTGGCGTATTGCTGCCCTCCTCAGGTCATTTAAAGAATTAATAGATTATATCCTAATATACAGGTCCTTCTCAAAAAATTGCATATTGTGATAAATGTTCATTATTATCCATAATGTAATGATAAAAATTTAACTTTCATATATTTTAGATTCATTGCACACCAACTGAAATATTTCAGGTCTTTTATTGTTTTAATACTGATGAATTTGGCATACAGCTCATAAAAACCCAAAATTCCTATCTCAAAAAATTATCATATTTCATCCGACCAATAAAAGAAAAGTGTTTTTAATACAAAAAAGTCAACCTTCAAATAATTATGTTCAGTTATGCACTCAATACTTGGTGGGGAATCCTTTTGCAGAAATGACTGAATCAATTTTTTGAGAAGGACCTGTAGTTTAACTGTAGTTTAACTGTTAAGTAAGTCAGATGAAGATAGCATACAGAGCTCTGGGTCACAACTGTCCCTGATTTACACAATACTATTCAAGGTTTGTCCAGGCAGTCTGCGACAAACTCGCCTTTCCGCAACAGAAACTATTGACTCTCTCTTTTCCAGTACTTTAGACACAGTCGCTCCCCTGCGCTTAAAGAAGATTAAAGAAAATAGTCCAATGCCATGGTACAACGAGCACACCCGGGCCCTTAAAACAGCAGCCAGAAAAATGGAGCGCAGCTGGAAGAAAACAAAACTAGAGGTCTTTCGTAATTCGTGGAAATAACGTATGATCGCATACAGAAAGGCCGTAAAAACTGCTAGATCTGCTTATTTCTCGACTCTCTTAGAAGAAAACAAACACAAACCTAGGTATTTATTCGATACAGTGGCTAAATTAACCAAGAATAAAGCTTCAACTTCTGATGTTTGTAAACAGCACAGCAGTAATGACTTTATGAACTTCTTTACATGTAAGATTGACAATATTAGGAAGAAAATTATAACCATGTTTGTAATCCTCTTTCTACAGCCACAGAGAGAACGCCAGCTAGTTATAGAGAATCATTGATAGAGTTGGAAAATAACCCAGATATGCACATGCACAAAGGCATCAAGTCAAACAGTGTTTTGAACAAACTGACATATTTCCATGTTTGTGCACCGGGACTTCCACCCTGCTTGATTTATTTGAGGGTATAGTTGACTATGATTTGGCCATGTACTTGCAGTTCCTAGTAAAAACAAGGAAGTGGTTCAGTTACGATGTACTTAACAGCAGAATTGTTAATTTTACAGGAGAGAGTCAGAACAAGGCTAATGTTCTTCCTAACAATGGGACAAAACTTGGGGGCCATGCTGCTCAAAATTGGTGGCTTTTTCGGTTCTTGCCAGTACTGTTACATGACAGGATCAGAGACCTTAAGGATGAAGTTTGGCAACTCATACTGCTACTTAGGCAGGTGGTTGAGCTTGTATGTGCTCCCGCACTGTCAGAATCACAGGCTGCCTACATGAAGGTCCTCATTGAAGAGTACATAGAAACAAGGGATCTCCTCATCCCACTTAAAAAGCTTAGACCCAAACATCATTACCTTTTACATTATGCAGATCTCACATTACAGTTTGGGCCATTAATTCGCACATGGACAATGAGATTTGAAAGCAAGCACAGCTATTTGAAGAGGTGTATTCCTGCTAGTAAGAACTTCAGAAACATCACAAAATCCCTTTCAGAGAGACATCTGTTGTTGCAGGCCTACCAAAGCAGAGGAGTTGATCATGTCTGACTGTACAAGGTTTTACCCAGAGTTGTATGATACTCAGATTAAGGGTGCATTGAAAGCATTCAATGTCACGTCATCAAATGCAGTAGTGACAGACAGAATTACTGTACGAGGCACGTGCTAAGTAAATGACATGCTTGTCATTTTGAGCTGTAATATTGGAGAGTTAATTCTCAGCCTTATTGCATGCATTGTAGTGAAACAACAAAATACTGTGCTTCTTGTGCTTAGACAGAAAAAAGCAAGTCTTGATCCAGGTCATGGTGTTTTTGAAGTTGAGAGTGAGGGTGGTATTTTTATTTGCAAAGGACTTGATGAGCTTCTTGATTACATCCCACTCAGACACTACAGCAGAGGTGGCAGACTGATGGTTGCTCTTAAACACAGTCCACCATGGAGTCTGTAAGAGAGAAGATCAGAAGCACCCTTCATTCACTGGAAGAAGAGCAACTGGAAACTACTATCACAAAGTTGACAGATGTGGGAGTCACCAATCTGGAAGAGTGCACAAGTGCAGCAGACTTGGATGGGATTTTATCATCTATACAGTCCAGGCGGCTGATCCGTGCATTTTCCTCAGGTATGTTATGGGCTTGATCAGACATTGAACCGGATCTTTCTCTTTCTCTCTCTCACAAGTAAGGTTGCTCGATTATGGCAAGAATCATAATCAGGATTATATTGGTCAATAATGACATCATGATGATTTAACATTACTCAAAGATTTCGGAAACATTAATTTATTTAACTTTTTAACAGTGGATTTCCTTGATCTTTAAATATAATTTAATTGAAAGCAAAAAAGCTACAATTATCTTGTTTTCATAATCGGGATTGAAAATACAATGTTACAATTTTATTAATCGCCCAGCCCTACTTACAAGTGACATTTTGTTTGCTATTTTTCACCTTTTGAAGTCCACTTTTTAATAGTTTTTCCCCCCTAGTGTCTCAGAGCACCTTGGATGTGTCCTGTACTCCCAACCTTTGTAGTGTTACCAATGATCTGTCGGAGATGCCAACTGTGACGCATCCAGAGATGTTTCTAATCCCATGGCAGAAGTGTCCAGTTACAATGATGAATGCGCTGAAGGTGAAGAGGAGGCCACTACCAAAAGATAGAAGACACATGATCAGGATCATCATGGAAGACTTGATGGTCTCTGGAACAGTCTTCCTAGCATTGTTCGGGAAGCAGACACACTCTGTCAGTTTAAATCTAGACTAAAAACACATCTCTTTACTATGGCATACACATAGAACATTTTTAACTTTCTTTATTCAAATCAAATGACTGATTGTTAGGCTGCATTAACTAGGTCAGCCGGAACCGGGAACACTTCCCATAACACCTGATGTACTCGTTACATCATAAAAAGAGTGGCATCCACACTAATGTTAGTCTCTCTGTTTATCCCGAGGTTTACTGCAGTCGGCCGGATCCAGGCCGTGTCCGGATCGGATGGTGGACCTGGATCTGGACATGACCAGCTCATCCTGGAGTGTCTGCTGAGACCGTGTCCATTAATGTCTCCTCTGAATTTGCCTCACCGGAACGTCATCCTCAATTAACCCGTCTCCGGCGCAATAACTCCGATCTTTCAAGTATTCATATTCTTGTGTAATCGACGCGCCATCCTAAATGAGCCCGCCTCGCAAGGCCATACCCAAAATTTCGAATATTCCTATCTAATATGATTTATGACCTGCAAGGTTGCCAGAGTAATAATTATACACTGTTAATAATAGGCCAGAGGAGAACTGGCACCCCGACTGAGTCTGGTTTCTCCCAAGGTTTATTTTTCTTCATCATGCCCTGATGGAGTTTTGGTTCCTTGCCACTGTCGCCTTTGGCTTGGCTTGCTCAGTTGGGGACACTCAAATTATGATCCAAGTTACTCAACTAAATATACAAATAGAATTTATTAATTTGGTCATATATAATTCTATAAACTATCCAAATTAAACTAGCCAAATCAAATTTTGTTGCAATGTTGTCCTGTTTAACACTGTGAAGCTGCTTTGAAACAATCGTCATTGTAAAAGCGCTATATAAATAAAGTTGATTGATTGATTGATTGACACCAGACCAGGCAGAAGCAAGCTGAAACAAGTTGCACAACAGCTGGTTGAGAGATACCCTGATTCCTTTTTGGATAAATGTGGCACAAATGTAGTGGGTCAAGGTTTTGCCTCCCTTGTTATGCAAATGGAGAATCGAGTCGAGAACATCAGATGACAATATGCTTTCAGCACATCCAATGAAAGGAGACCAAAGAAGAAATGCAAATCATCTGACCGTTACGGCTGTCGTCAGTGGCAACCCGATTCCCCAAATGACTTTGACAACCATGAGGAAAAAAGAAAAAGCTGCAAGACGCCTTTAAATTAAATGTTTTACCTGAGAGTGACATTAAAAGATTAATGGCTGAAACATACTGCGCCCAGCGCATCACTCTGAATACCGTAGACAATGTACTCAAACTCATGGAAGAATGGCCATACCTCTTTGAAGCCACGTGTCTTCTTGACCACACAGAGAAATTGCTGGGATTTTCTGTCCAAACCAAACTTGTGAACCAAATCGAGGAGAAGGGCAAGATCATCACAGAGTTTCTTGTGAGCAAGGGAATCACAGGAGTTACTACAGATCCAATAAAACTCCTCCAGGGCTTGATGGAGTACTTTGCGGAGGAGCCAAAGGTGCTGCTGTTAAACGGAGAAGTAAGCATACAGCATAAAAAACTTATAACTTTATTGGAATTTGGTTTAGTAGGTAGGGAAGGTAGTAACGTACAGATACCAATGTTACCACTGCCAATACACGGTCCTGAGCATTGCAGGGAAATTTCACAGAAAAACAACATTTTGTGATTAAGATATATCTGTGTCTTCACCTCTCACAGGATGCCTTAGCAGAACTCCCATGCAACCCGTGCATCATAGTTGTGGGTAAGGATATTCATGTCTGCTCATAAATGTTTTTAAATGTTGTATATTTGTTTCATTGATTAAAGAAATTTATTGTCGTTATTTACATGTTTTGCTGATGAAGGAAGATACAAAATATCAGTGGATGAAGTCACAGTAAACTACATCATCGGCTGTTCTCTGGTTGCTGTCAGCTATGTGTTCAGCCTCTTCTACTTACTGAACATCATGTACCCCAAGGGAGCAGCCCTGACTCTGGAATTTATCCAGAGGTAGGTCTATGTTTTGACAAAGTTATTTGTCCATTTTATAGTATACTTAGTTTTGCAATGCCATGCCAAAGTGACATGATACATTTTTTGTGTTAACACAGGAGCCTGCTGTAGAATGGCGCCGCCGTGTTCGGTCGCCATTCAGGTCGCTCCGCACTTCTAGAAATTGGTCACCGCTACACTGACCTGTTTCAGGACACTTTCTCCAATCTTCCATCTGTGATTCGCCGGGACGCCGAGTTGAACAATGGCCACTCGAGTCGACGGCGAAGATTCAAAAAACACCGCGGGAAACGCGCTGGGATCCGCAACAGACTGAGAAAAAGAGCATTCAGTCCTCCTCTCCCGAGCATTTTGCTTGCAAATGTCCAATCCTTGGAGAATAAGATGGACGATCTTAGAGCCAGGATAAGTTTTCAACGGGACATGAGAGACTGTAACATCTATTGTTTGTCCAAACATGGCTCACTTCGCGTCCCGGATACAGCCGTGACGCCGTCCGAAAACTTCTCTGTTTTTCGGATGGACAGAACAGCCGATGCCGGCAAATCCAAAGGCGGTGGAGTGTGTTTTATGATAAACAAGAAATGGTGCGATCCTAGGAACATCTCCATTATTTCGCGATCCTGCTCGCCTCACTTGGAACATTTAACAATCATTTGCCGTCCATTCTATCTGCCGAGGAGTTTTCTCGGTCATCGCCACTGCCGCTTTATATTCCACCTCAGGCGGACACGGGGCTGGCATTATCTGGCCTCCATGATGTGACCAGCGGCTTTTTAAACAAACACCCTGACGCTGCTTTCATCGTCGCGGGTGATTTTAACAAAGCAAACTTAAAGAAAGTATTCCCAAACTTTCACCAGCATGTCTCCTGCCCACGAGGAGCAAACACACTGGATCATTGCTACTCCGCTTTAAGAACGCCTACAAAGCTCGTTCACAGCCAGCTTTTGGCAAATCGGACCATCCCGCCATTTTCCTCACACCGGAATATAAACAAAGGCTCGTTCAAGAACCCCCGGTGAGGAGGGAAGTTAAACGCTGGTCATCCCATTCAGAGATCGCGCTACAGGCAGCTCTTGATGATGTCGATTGGGACATGTTCCGCACGAGTTCTGATGACGTCAGCGAGTTCACGGATGTGGCGCTCTGCTTTATTAACACACTGACAGAGCAAGCCACACAAACAATAACTTTAACGTCCTTCCCTAATCAAAAACCGTGGGTGGACAGTACAATCCGCGCTGCAGTAAACACACGCACTGCAAGCCTATAATGCCGGTCTCCTAACAGGGGATATGAGGGAGTACAAGCATCATGTTACGCCTCCGGCGCCGTCAAAGCCGCAAAGCTCCGTTATAAAGACCGAGTGGAATCTCATTTCCAACTCAACGACTCCCGGCGGATGTGGCAGGGACTTAGGACTATCTGTGCTTCTGGAACTAAATCCTCTACAGAGGTGAGAGCTGATCCGTTGCTTGTGAACGAGTTAAACTCTTTCACGCCGCTTTGATTGTAATCGCGCAGCGACTCCGCCGAGTGACGCGTCAGAGAGAGTCCCTCAGAGCAGCAACAGTCACGTGATCTCCGTCTCGGAGGACGAGGTTCGGAGGGCACTCAAACGTGTGGATGTCAGGAAAGCTGCTGGGCCAGATGGTATTTCAGGTCGTGTTCTACGGTCCTGTGCTGATCAGCTGGCTGGGCTCTTTACATCCATATTTAATGAGTCCCTTGCCACATCTGTTGTCCCCACCTCCTTCAAAATATCCACTATCATCCCTGTACCTTAGAACAGTAAACCCTCTTGCCTAAATGACTATCGTCCAGTGGCTCTCACATCTATAGTCATGAAGGTCTTTGAGAGACTCATTAAAAACAACATTTGCTCCTCCATTCCTGACACCCTCTCTTCAGTTTGCCTATCGTCCCAATAGATCGACTGAAGATGCCATCTCTCACGTCCTTCATTCCTGCCTTACTCACATCGACAGCAAAAGTGGGAACTATGTCAGGCTGCTATTTATTGACTATAGCTCAGCCTTTAACACCATAGTTACCATTAAGCTAACACACAAACTCCTGGATCTCGGCCTGAATTCTTCTCTCTGCCTCTGGATTGAAGATTTCCTCACTGGCAGACCCCAGGCGGTGAGAGTAGGCCAGTCCACCTCCACCACCATAACCCTGAGTGTGGGAGCTCCACAGGGCTGTGTGCTAAGTCCCCTGCTCTACTCTCTCTACACCCATGACTGTTTGTCCACACACAGCTCCACCTCTATCATCAAGTTTGCTGATGACACTGTTGTCCTGGGTCTCATTTCCAACAACAATGAGACGGCATACTTGGACGAGGTGGAGCAACTGACATCATGGTGCCAGGACAACTGTCTCTCTCTGAATGTTAGCAAGACCAAAGAACTGATTGTGGACTTCAGAAAGAGACAGCAACGGTCATACTCCCCTCTCATGATCAGCGGGACGCCGCTGGATAGAAAGTGTCCTGACTCAGTGCATCACAGCGTGGTACGGGAACAGCACCAGTCATGACTGCATCGCCCTGCAAAGAGTGGTGCGCTTATCCGGGCGCATCTCAGGGTCAGCTCTCCCATCTCTGCAGGACATTTACACCAAACGCTGCAGAGGGAGAGCTACTAAAATCATCAAAGACATTACCCACCCTGCGAACTCTCATTTCACCCTGCTGCCATCTGGTAGCGCTGAAGCCTGATGGCAAAAACTGAAAGACTCAGGAGGAGTTTCTTTCCCCAGGCCATCAGACTCCTGAACTCAGTCACGTGACTGCACTTCACCCCGCATACACATAAACATCCGGTTTTAACATTACATCTACATAGTGTCATTGCACTGCACTTTGTTCTTATTGTTACTGTGTAACAACCTGTAATTAAACCTGCTTGCACATTATACTTCTGTTTGCACATTACATTATACCCATTGTTTGCACATTTTACTTATATATATATATATTTTATGTTAACCAGTTATTTATTTTATCTTTTACTTGATTACTTATAATTCTATGTTGAGTACTTTTTATTCTATTTCTATTTTTAATTTCCTCCTTGTGTTTCTTGTAACTGTTGTTTGCACTGTCTATGGAGCGGACATGTTTACATTTCACTGCCAGTTATATATTCTGTATATAATTGTGTATGTGACAAATAAAACTCTTGAATCTCTTGAATCTCTTGAATCTTGCTGGGTATCAATTCAGAACGTGGGTCTAAAGCAGAAAAAAAGGGCACAAAACAGTACAACATTCCACCAAAACTGCTTCGATTCCTGTCGGACCTGAGTGACTTCCAAAATCCTTGGAAGATTTAAAGGTCATTACACAAACTCCTTTGTTACTCACACTGTCTTATTCTGTTTAAAACTTTTGGCACAGCTCTGTAAACTCAGCTGCTGGCTGAGACAAACCGGCCACTTCTCTCTACCAGGTAACGTTACCTGCCGGAAGGAAATAACAGCAGAGAGAGGAGGAGGAGGAAGGACCGATGCCCGAGGTCTTCATTCTTTTGCAAATATTGCCCAGTATTGTGATGTCAGATATTGAGTTTGTATAGTGACTTTGCTGTTGTAAACTTTATTGTTGCTGCTCTAGCAAGTTATAATTAAAATATGAAATTCTAGTCTTATTCTGAATTTAAAAACAACCACGGAGCTAATATGCTCACCTTAGTGTTTGTTTATTTATGGCAAGTCATATTGTCATCTCAATCTATCAATGTTATTTCACATCGCAGATTTTCCTTCTATCATGCAGGCTGTCCTACACCCTTGCTTGCTTCATTTTTCATTTGGTCAGTTGGTTGTTTGCTAGGATGGCTGAATGTGCGATGCAGTGGAAGGCTTGGCTTAATTTCACTAAAGTCAAAGACAAGGAGGAAGTGAAATGCCATTTATGTTCCAAGTTAATTTCTTGGGATACATGTTCAATGCTATTTGAAGCACCTCAGCAAGATCCATTTGCTAATTAATATTTTGTTTTTGTTTTACAGCCATAGAAGTAGCATCTGGAACAGAGAGAAAGGAGTGTGGTGTGTTTGTGTGTCTCAGTCTCAACAGGCATGCTATTGTACTCACATCAACAACTAGGCACTCAAAACGTTGGAATTATTAAATAATGTTTTGTTCTTAATAGTTCATTCCATTTACTGTGATACAACAAACTGTTATAGTACAAACATGTTTTTTGGCAGCATATTGATTGTTTTTCACACAGTAGCGGCATGTATCACTTTTTCTCACTTAATTGACACTCTGTTCATGAACTGGGTTGGGTTTGTTTCTTTGCTATTCTGGACAACAGGGTCAATTATTTGATGTCAAGTGTCATTGTTAAAAGAAAATGTTTATGCGCGTTTCAGTTATGTTAAACTATGAAATTGTTCATTTTGACCCAAACTATAGCTACTGTCTAAAACAATGATTCAAAAATATATATTTTTTTAGAAATGTCCCAATGTTGTTGTTTTATCTACACTACTTTACTGTTTAATACAACAGTGGTTTGACAAAATATTGGATTTGAATGAATAATAAAAAATGAATTGATATGTACCATTTTATGTAAGAGCATTTATTTCAGCTTAGAGAACAAAATTTTGTTTTACTATATATAGATACACCAATAAATGACAGAAAGTGTCCTTTTTTTTACCATAGATACACCATTAAATGACTGAAAGTGTCCTGTTTTTTTTTTTACCATAGATAGACCATTAAATTACAAAAAGTGTCCTGTTTTTTTACTATAGATACACCATTAATTTACAGAAAGTGTCCTGTTTTTTTTTTTTTACCATAGATACACCATTAAATGACAGAAAGTGTCCTGTTTTTTACCATAGATACACCATTAAATGACAGAAAGTGTCCTGTTTTTGTACTATAGATACACCATTAAATTACAAAAAGTGTCCTGTTTTTTTTACTATAGATACACCATTAAATGACAGAAGTTTTCTGTTTTATTTACTGTGGGCACACCGTGAATTAACAGAACATTTCAGTTTTTTAATTACGGGACAAAGTCCGGGTAATGAGCTGCCAGTACTTTTTCTGTTATTTTACGGATTTATTTCTTAGAGTGCAGTTTATAAATACAGTTGTAAATGCTTTGTTATTTATTTATAAGCATTTCTATAATGTGTTTAATAATTGTATTTTCATACTTTATTAATGATCAATTTATCATTTCTAAATTAAGTATTTGATTATTTACAAACCAGTTATTTAGGAGTTGTCAGCGGTTCATAATATCATTTAGAAAGTGTAAGTAAATGATTAATAAACTATCTAAATGTACATTTGTACATCTTATTATTTAGACATTAAGTAATAGTTACTCAGTCAACGCTATCTCACGACCAATTCGTACATATTTTACGAGGTGGCTATTTCGTACAAATTTGTACGACCTCACTCGTCATTTGCGTTTGCCTAAACCCAGTGATGGGTAGGTTTAGGGCGGGTTGAGGTAGGTCATTCAGCAATTCATACGAATTTGCCAACTCGTCAAATATGTACGATTTAGTAAAAATCGTATGAATTGCACGAGTGAGGTCGCATAAATTGCACGAATTAGCCACCTCGTAAAATATGTACGAATTGCCGTGAGATCGGGTTGACTCAGTGTGTTAATAAATGCTTTTTCATTTTTGATACTGCAGATGTTTTTTTTTTTTCTTTCATTTTATATCAAGTGTACAGTTGCACAGTTTATTTTACCTCCAGAAATAAATATATCTATGTTCTAACCCTCTGCATTGTTCATTTCCTTTTTCTGTTAAGAAGAGAACTGAGCCTTTAAATCTCCTTTGTAAATGCTTTACAAGGCATACATAGTCCTCACTTTAGATGAGCTCACAAAAGTAGTTAACTGACAACTATTAAATGTTATTAATCTACCTGAATTAATCATAAACTACAATAGGAATACATGGTAATAAAGCATTTATTAACACACTGAGTAACTATTAATATATGTCTAAATAATAAGATGTACAATTTTTTCCCTTTACGCAGAATCTTATACTCTAGTGGTGCCCTTTTTCCTCTGTTATGCCCTCTTTCTCTCAGATATTCCATAAAAAATATGACACCCATAATGATTAATGTCAATCCCACTACTATTCCTAATACTTTCTTATTTTCGCACAACACCATTTTTACACTCTTTTACACCTCTAAATAACCAAATGATAAGCATAAACAATAGTTTAAGTAAATAATAGTTAAGTTAATATTACTCTCAAAATTAGAATGTTCTGTCTGTGAGTTTTTAGTCTGTTTGTTCTGTATCAAGTGTCCCTGTATCCTCCCCCTTTTGGTCCTGCAGTTCCTGCAGGGCCACTCTTGTGTCCTCCAATGTCCTCGATGGTGGTTCTGCCGGTGCACAACACGTCCAATGGTACCACGTGTCCCCTTTGCCTTCTAACCTTACACTGTGTGATGTTCTCTCCGTTACCTAATGAGGACCAGTCCACCTTGGTTGATTCCACTTCCTCTTGAAGACCTTCAGGAGGACCCACTCTGCGGCCTTAGGATCTGGTGCCTGTGATCTGTCAGCAATCTGTTTTGAGAAACTTAAGACAAGAGATGTTAATTTATCTGTGACAGCATCCATCAGTATACAGATTCTGGACCTCTCCTTCCAACCTCGTAGCTTCTAAATCAGGCCTGATTTTACCTTCCATTTCTACAGTCAGTTCACACACATGGGACTGCCCTTCAGTAATATAGTCTGCCATGTTGATGCCTTCATGAGTAAAGGTCAAGTTCGGCCATGATAGGACTTTCAGGATCCTATCCTGTCTCAATGATGACATTGTGAATGCTGTTGAAGTCACATAAGCCATCACTGTGTGAGATGTCAAAATGGTTAATGCATGCCCCATGACTACATGTGCTGTTTTCTGCACAATCTTTGCCAAGCCTGCTGCATATCTTGTGCATGGATGCTCCCTTTGCTCTGTTTTATCTAGCAATATACTCACATACATCAGAACTTTTCTTTTGCTATCAGCTTTCTGAAACAGCACTCCATTGACAGTTTGTTTTCCCTCTGATACATCTAAATAGAATGGTTTGTCATAGTCAGGGTGGCTAGGTCAGCTGCTAATGCTAAAGCGGACTTGAGGTCAATGAACAATTGTTCAGCCTCCGTTGTCCAATCCAGTACAGCTTTTAGCTGTCTGGTTCTTTTATGCTGCACCAGCTGTCTCAGTGGCGCAGTTTTATCTGTATATGCAGGAATAAACTGCCTGCTGAATCCTGCCAACCCCAAAAATAACAACATATCTTTCACCGTGACAGGTTTTGGATGATGTAAAATGGCAGATCTATGCTGTGAAGAAATTCCTGCCCCTTCAGCTGACACTACTCTTCCGAGGAATGTGACCTGAGGTCTACACACCTGCAGTTTGGATTTACTAACCTTGAAACCTGACTGGTAAAGCTGTAGTAAAACTCTTCTTGTCGCCTCAACGCATGCCTCAGGTGTCTCTGCTGCGATTAGTAGATCGTCCACATACTGAATTAAAACTGCTCCCTCAGGCATGTCACACTCCTGCAACATCTCCCTCAATGTGTAGTTAAAAATCCCAGGATAAAATGAACCCCTGTGGAACTCTGCTGTACCTGAACCTCTGTCCCCTGAATGTGAAAGAAAATAAATCTCGTAGGTGTTCTGCCAGTGGTAAACAATAAAAAGCATTCGCCAAATCTATACATGTAAACCACTTCTGTTCTGGTATAATAGTAGTTAGTGCAGTGTACGGGTTGGGCACAGGAAGAGTGGGTGTTTTTATAACTGCATTTATGCACCTTAGATCATGTGCCATTCTATACTTTCCTGTATTTTGTTTTTCTACAGGTAGAATTGGCGTTCCATTCAGAGCTAGAAGGTTCCAGTACACCTGCCTGAATCAGGCCTTGAATGGTGTCTGCAATACCCTCTTCAGCCTCTGGTTTATGGGGATACTGGGACTGCCAAATTGGTGCATCACATGTCAATTTAAAACTCACTGGTTTCATAGATCTACACCACCCCACATCCGTGGGTCCTGAAGACCATAGGTCCTGTGGCAGATCCTCAATCATGGTGTCAGCCAGGTCATGATCAGTTTTTTTCTCTACCATGCCATCTTGTGACCCATTTGTGTTGCAGTGTCACTGCATTTTTAGTGATCTTATTAATTCTGTATCCCTTTTGTTTTGGAGAATACTGTACCCCAGGAATTTGAGTATTTAGCCAATCAGTCGCATCTAGCATGCGTTTTGTCATTGGGCCCAGATCTTTAGCCTGATGCTCTTGGTGAATGGCTAACGTAATGTGAGGCCAAGCCTACTTATGCATCATGTACCATTCTTCCTGTTCAAGTGTCAATTGCACAATTCCTACTACTCCTTCTGGGCCTACTAGTATCCCTGTACATTCAATTTTCCATTCTTTACCCTCTAAGTCTCTATTAAATTCTTCCTGATACCATTCATGTTGGTTTCTGTCATAAAATAAAGTTACATGTGGGGGGTCGTGTGGAGGCATGTATGGAGCAATGTTCAAAACCCACGGCTTCCAGAGCGAGTACAGCTCAAGCAGACCCTGCTCTTCCCTAGCCTCAGGATACAATTCACCCCAATAGATGTCTGCCCCCTCTGGATCTTTGGCATCTGACAATAGCCATTGTCCACTTGTGTTTCCATGGGGAGTCAGTGAGCAGTTGACCATCTTTCCCCCTTTGAACTTGACTATCACTCCCTCAGAACTGCAAAGGATTGAAGCTCCTAGTTTGATCAATAAGTCTCTCCCCAGCAGGTTGGTTGGTGCTGCTTGAGATAACAGAAAACAGTGGTTAACAGTCTGTTGTTGCACTCGTACAGATAGAGGTTTAGAAAATGACAGTCTTTCACAAGCCCCAGAGAAACCCATCACCCTCGTGGTTTTGTCAGAAATCAATGTGTGGTCCATGTGGATGTTTAAGGTGGAAAATGTGGCTCCTGTGTCAACCACAAAGTTCAGACGGTCTTTGTTGACCTCCATGCTGAGCAGGGGTTCCCTCCTAGCCCTGCTCGGGTCTCTCTGTGGGCTGTGTCAATAATAGTCCAGCTCAGCTTCCTCCGCCTCCCAAACTTGGTATTGGGTGCCTGTCTGGTTCGGAGCTAAAGCTGCATGCGGTGCTGTGTACTGAACTGTAGGTGGGGCATAGAAAGCCCTGCCTCTTGGTGCTCCTCTACCTCTTACTGGGGTTCCCCTTCCTCTCTGGGCTGTCTGTGCCTGAGGACACTCTCTGGCAAAATGACCCATCTGGCCGCAGGAGAAACAGTGACCACTCTGCCACCTCGGTTGTCCATGCTCATCATGCCCCTCACACTATAACCCACACTTGGCTGCTGCCAGATTTGACGAGCTCTAGGTTGAGCCATGACATGAGAATTAACCTCTGGCCATGCTGGTTGATCAATTATTGTGGTTGGATATTGAACCAACTGTTTTGGTTTCTCTTTTTTGTTTTCATTGATTTTTTGTCTGGCTTCACCTAACTGCAATTTAAAGAGCTGAGCTTTTAATTCTTCCAGCTCTGTTTGTTTAATCTTAGATTTTTCATGAGCCCTGGTCATGTGATGTATCAAATGTCTCTCCCAGATTTGTGTTTCACTTCCTGGTATGTCAGGATTGTCTTTTAAGGCTGCTTTCACACTCTCAGTGGTCCCATCCAGTACTGCTACTCTAAACATTTCCTCATGTACCTTATCTGAGTGTGGGTGCACACCTGTATGGGCCTCCCATTCCTCCTTACACCTCATCAGAAAAGCTGCTGGGTTCTCTCCCAATTTAGGTGAAAATTATGGAGAGCCCCAAGGGGTGCAGGAAACAACTTCCTTATTGCGTTTCCCCATTTAGTGGATACTGAACTATATCTCACATCAGATCTGGAATTTATGGTTCCTGCAGCTGTCTCAATTTCTATCAATTGTCCGGCCGTAATTACTTGTCCTAATAAGGCTCTCATATCCCCAAGGGCCAGTTTGTGACCCTGGGTTAAAGTGAGCATTTTATTCAACCATTTGCCACCTCCCTCAGTGATGTGTGGTAATTTGTTTAAAATAGCACCCATATCTGTGAAGGACCAAGCCTGATATTCCTCCTGACCATTTCTAACCACTAGAGGGAAGTTGGTTACTGGTCCCTCTCTGGACTCCTGCTGTTGTCTATTCTTGCTCCTTGTATAATATTCGGACCTAAGTGGTCCCTGTACTTGCATTTTTCCTTCTATTATTATCTCCAGTTCCTGTGTATCATGATCTCCTTCTCTGTCCCTAACTGTTCTCTCCTCCTCTCTTTCCTGTATCATACTTTCCATATTCATTGGTTGTGGACGCTCCCTAGATACCCCCTGTCTCGGTCCCCAAGGTCTGAGCCTATCTTTTTCAATTTTTTCTTAGCTGACCACGTACATCTGTTCAATAACTCATCAGATTCCTCATGAATCCACTCTCTCCCCATATTATCTGCCTTACTTCCTTGATTATTGGCTTTGTCACTTCCTCTCCTGATAACTGTGTTCTGACATCACACTATTTCCTCCATCTGCTCCATCTAGTACTTCCTCACCTGGTTCTGGAGAATCCTCTCTGTCTCCTTTTTCTGACTTCTAAGTGTCCTCCTTTCACCTGCCATTGTCTTGCTCCTCCACCCTTAGTAACATCCAGCATTCCTCCATCTACATCATATACTGGAACCTGACAGTGAACTCCTCCCTCCTGATAGAGTGGTGGCGCTGTAGGTAAAACTGTATATATTGACTTACACTCTGTCTGTTTTCTACTTTCCTGTGCAGATTTTTTGTTCTGCTTTTGCGCCGTCTTCTTCTTTTCTAAATTATCTAGAGCTGCAGCTGCTAAGGTCAAATTATGCCACTTAGCAAAATTGTTCTGCAGTGTCTCTTCCTCATTCTTCCACTTTCTTTTTGTTAACACTCCTTTTTTCTCTTGCTGCCTGTGCGCAATTTGTCATGACTGACTTTCTCTGTTTTTTTTAAAAGAACTGCCAAATCTATTTTACTACTATCCTCTAAATTATTTATCTTTTTGAACTCCTCATACAGAATGTTAATTTCTTTTCTCTTTTTATCCCTCCTTTTTGATTGAATTCCACTTATCACTTGTGCTGAAATATCTTCCCACTGGGTTTTTAATGGACCATATTTCTTACACTCTATATCAAATTCCCCTCCATTCTGACTCCCTTGTATAGTATTCTGTTGATTTTATATATTTTTATTATTTATTTTTATAGTTCCGTATGTGACTGATGTGGGTGTTTTCCTCTATGTGGGCTCTCACAAGTTTCCTGATCGCCCCTAGAACACCTTCTTTTAGTGGGCACTTTCCTATGTGGGTTCTCACCTCGTCCCCCCAGCGGATATACCACCAAGGTTACTCGGATCACCCCTAATTTTAGTGCCTTCTTTTAACCAGTCACACACAGCACCCTCCCTGTCATATAATATTTCTTCCTTTGTATATAACAATTTATCCTTTTATTTCTATTATTACTTTATCACTTTATTATTTTTATTATATCTATATATATATAATTAATTTAAATGTTTTATTTATTATATTATTTATTATATATCTATTATATTATTTATTTATCTCTTTTTTTTTAAATCCTTCCTAACTTTTTTCTAAACTTTCACCTTCCTCCTATAATCTTTTATTCGACTATACTCACGCACACACTTTTTATCATATTTTATCTTTTTCTATTTTTTAGTTTGTACTACTGTATTTTTCTGAATTCGGTCTTCAGGGTCGGACTGTGGTAGATTTCACCCCACTCCCTGGGACCTTCCCCAGGTACCTTTATTCACTCGTCAGTGACATAGGCCCCCAGCCCTTTGGTCCTGGCCCAAATCTTTGTGTCCCAGACACGCGTCCCTGACGCAATTACTTTGTGTCCCAGACACTGTGTCCCTGACGCAAATTTTTATATTTTATACTTTCTTCATATGACTTATCCACACATAACAAAATGTTTAAATCACTTCACCACTCTTGACATCATAATTTAGAAAATAGCCAATTGCAGACTTTGATATAGAAAACAGGTGTCTGCTTACCTTTCTTTTTGGTTCAGGCCGGCCTGATGTCAAGAGAAGATCAGAGATTGTCCACTCCTCCTCGGACTCCCCCTCACACGATCGGGGTCACCAATTGTTGGACTCGGCATCAATTCCTCGAGTCCGCGTGTTCGTTGAATGAGGAGAGCAGGAACAAAATATAGTTTAACTCTTTTAATGAATAAGTAAGTCAGATGAAGATAGCATACAGAGCTCTGGGTCACAACTGTCCCTGATTTACACAATCCTATGCAAGGCTTGTCCAGGCAGTCTGCGACAAACTTGCCTTTCCCTGACCCAATATTTATACACAAAAAATACATAAGTTGTCTTTCTTTGGTAGTCAGATGATTTTCTGGTCAGCTGTGCTTCAATTGCAACATCACCCCACCAATTTCCTGGACAAAAGACTGCTTCTTTGTTAACACATACAAAAACACTCTAAGAGCACAGCAAAATGCATAGCAAAACAACTTCTCATATGGATCTGTTATAAATACCAAAACCCTCTGGCTGTTGCACTCATGACTCTTATGCCCAACAGAAAGCACATATAGTCTTAAAGCAAAATCATTTCATGAGCTAACATTATCTTAAATTTACTATTGTTAATGATTAATTTCTACAAGCGTTGTTAGCAATAATGCACAAACAAATATTTATTCTCAACATTTCCTATCAAATATTTGAGCCCTATTAAGTAAACATAAGTGACTGTCAAGGAATTAAAATGTCCATCGGTGGTGAGGTTGAAACCTTGAAAGGAAGCAGACTCATCCAGGACCCATCTTTTCTTGCCATTAAAATTCTGACCATGTGCTTTTGTTACAATTTTTCAGTCAAGATGTTATGTCAGTGTTTGAACAAAGAGATATCTTTAATCTAGACTGAAACACATCATTCAGCCCAAAAGATCTGAGTGCTGGAGCTTGTTAAGAGAATTTTCTTTCCTGACAATGTAAAGCAAAGTGTTCTTAATACAAGAATAGACTTGCTATATTTATATATGTTATATTTATATGTTCCCCATGAGTAATTTTTTCCCCCTCCACACTAATTCTAAACACACACATTTGTTTTGCAGGCGGTTCATTGGGATAAATCCGGAAAAGGGCACCAAGGCCGGAGGATTCATTTCAAAACGGACGGGGAAGGTCACTCAGAAAAAGAAAACCGTGAACCCTCGTGTCTCCAGTCTGCTTAAAAAATTGATGGATTTTGAGTGGGACTTTATCTAAGTATTACACACCACAGACCCCACACACATCTGACACTTGCATCACACATATGCACATATTTTTGGACAGCCTGTATGACTTAAACAACCAGAATAATTTGTTAAAAACTTGTTAAAGCAGTTGATTTTACATTAACAAATGTAATAATTTTGTTTATCCTTTTGCTTTCATTTTGTACAAATGTCAGAATTCGATTTGGGGAATATTTTAAGTTTATTTCTGTTATAACCAATTCTTCCCCATAAATTTTCATTTCTTTTCCTAAGAAAGTTATTCAAAAGTTTAATAAAACAAGACATGTTTTCAAACAATACTTTAAAGCTGCTTTCCTTCTGTTACATTTTTAAGTCACTGTTTCAAAAAGTACACACTGTACACTTATACTTACATATACACACTGTAGTAAAACATGGTATTTTGTAGTAAGACTGTTAGGGGCAATTTGTTAAATCACACTGTTTAGAAAATAAATATATATATATATATATATATATATATATATATATATATATATATATATATATATATATATATATATATATATATATATATATATATATATATATATATATATATATATATATATATATATATATATATATATATACTTTGAATGTAGAAACAGCATTATGCTGTATTTGCAAAAACAGTCTCCAACTGTAAATTTCACCAACAGTAGGAGACAGTTAATTTTACAGTGCCTTGCTGGCAACCGTGCTGCCAGTTCTTCAACCGTGCTGCCAGGACTGGTGCTATGAGCACATATCGCCACCTGCTGTAAATTTGGTTCTTTTCTCTTTTCGACTGCGCTTTCTTAGTGACGATGTGGAGTAATTACGTTAACAACTCAACATTCATTCTTTGCACAATAAAATATAAACATATATAAACACAATGTTGTCTTCTCTGATCCCAAACATCTATAACTATTAATTTCACAATTTCATATTTATTAATTTCTTATTGAACATTGATAGATCAGCACAATTAAAATGAAAATAAATGATGGGTTTTACTGTTGATCAATGATCACTGTGATTGTTATACTATTGTGTACACCTGTTGCATATTTTGCTTAAGATCATTAGCCTACCAATTTAAGTCCCCTTGCCATACAGCTATGTGTTCATATGACCTACATGAAAATGACGAAAACCACAATTTTCAAAAAATGAAGTTACAGTTCTTTTGGAGAAGGTGGAGAGTAAAAAAATACAGCTATTTTCAAAGCTGAAAAATTGTGTAACAAATGCGGATAAAAAAAAATCCTGGACAGAAATCACCCAAAAAATAAATGCTGCTGGCTATGGTTATGAGCGAAGCCCAGAAGAAGTTAGAAAAAAGTGGACGGACTTCGCAAGTGTGACAAAACGGAGGGCTGCAGCACGTAGAAGGGAAGCAAAAAAGACTGGTGGGGGTATCAACTCTGTTCCTCCTCTGACTGCAGAGGAAGAGAGAGTTTTGGCCATCCTGGGGCCTAAGGCCTTGGAAGGGATCCCTAGAGGCATAGATGCATGTGCGTCAACCAGGGCTTTGAATTCAAAGTTGAGCCCTGGAACATCAGGCCCCCTCCAACCTGGCCCTGGAACATCAGGCCCCCTCCACCCTGGTCCTGGAACATCAGAACCCCTCCACCCTGGTCCTGGAACATCAGAACCCCTCCACCCCGGTCCTGGAACATCAGAACCCCTTCAGCCTGCCCCGGAACATCAGCAATGAGTCCTGGTCTTGGGCTGTTGCTTCCTTCTTCTGACTCCCCTCAGTCTGAGGCCTCCTCATGTGCTGGGCAACGTCGTTCTGGCATTCCAGAAAACCAGCCATTAATCTCCCGCCAAAGGAGAAACAGGGGACGTTGTGGCTGCAGTGAGAAGCTGCTTCAGTCGGAGAAGAATAAATTATCTGAACTCCAGGGGATCAGGAGAGAACTGAGGGCCCTGAAGGAGCAGAAAGGCCAACATCATCAGGAGGTTATGGCCTATAGGAGGGCTAAATTGGAACTCCTGCAACAACAAGCCAGCAAGCCCTCTTTAACCATGTTTCTACCAACAGACAGTAAGTGAAAATTGTGTTATTTACTCAGTATGGAAAGTCAAATCATGTGTGGCTGACAGCCATGTAATCTTTTTTTCTTTTTTTTCAGATCCACAGATGTAACCCTCTTTTTTTGGCTACATTGTTGGCCATTATACCTCACTTCTGGCAAATGGAGCTCTGGTGAAGCTGTGTGGTTCATGGCATTCAATTTGTTTTTGAGTGATGAAGTTAAAACCCTTCAGCAGTTGAACTGAAATACAAATAAAAAATGTTATGGCCAAATATACTCTTTTGTAATATGTATTTCAAGTGCTTTTCTGATACACTGGGCATTCAGTTTAATATGAGGAAAAGAGCATACTATTGTAACTTGACTCAAAGTAGCATATTAATGCCATATAAAAATGCAGGCATTACTGAGTGAAGCTGAATGTCATCCTTTATTTAATACCTGAATAACATGACCAAGCCTGATAATGAAACATATGAAATGGAACTTTGATTTTATTTTAGTGGTGAGCCACCATAGACCATAAAGTAAATGAAAATTTTGTTCATTCACAACATTAATATCATCAATGACAATATAAGCCAAACATAACACAAAACACTCTTAAGTACTAAGACTATTCTTAAGAGAAGGATGAAAATTATGAAATAACAGAATGACAACAGTCTATTTTAAAGCAAATCAACATATACAACATATTAATGTTGTACCTTACTATAACAAATCAAAGATGGTAATAATTAATTGTAGTAATTTAATTAATTTAGAATGATTATTAGCCAAGGTGTTTCTATTAACTCAAAAGCAGGTGTACTAATGCCTCTCCTAATAAAACAGTGTGTATGTGTTTTTCAAGTGCTCAACAATGGCAGCTTTACAAAGATTCTTACAGCTGGAGCACAGAAGGCGACTGAGAAGTCAATCAGTTTATATAAATGCCCACATAAGGACAAATTTTACCCCTCTTGACTCACTATCTGATGATGCAATTTTAAGAAAATTTCGTCTTCCAAGGACCAAGATCCTTGAATTATTTCAGATAGTAAAACCACACCTTCAGAGGGCAACAAGAAGAAACTACGCCTGAAGTCCAGAGGTGCAGTTGTTAGCTACACTGCGTTATTTTGCTGTTGGAAGTTTTATGGAGGTGGTGGGTGATGGCCTGGGGCTCAGCAAGTCTTCAGTCAGCAAAACTGTGACAACAGTAACACCTTTGCTTTTACAGATGATGAAGAGCATCCTGGTTTTCCCCAAAACTCCCGAGGAAATACAGCTGGCCAATCAACAATTCTATGATCTTGACAACATCCCCAGAGTGATTGGCATCATTGATGGCACCCTAATCCCAGTATTAAGCCCTAAGGTAAATGAGCCCTTGTACATTTGCAGGAAGGGCTATCCAGCCATTAATGTTCAAGTAGTGTGTGATCACCAGGGAATGTTCACTGACATTGTGGCAAAATGGCCTGGATGCACACATGACTCTTTTGCATGGGCCAATTCGGCAATTTGCCAGATGGCTGAAGATGGCTTTGGTGATAGCTGGCTCCTGGAAGACAGTGGATATCCTCTTCGCCCCTACCTCTTGACACCTGTGCAGCATCCAGCCACCATTGCAGAGGAAAGGTTTAATAGGGCCCATGGAAGGACACGCTCTATAGTGGAGAGGACTATAGGACTGTGGAAACAACGTTTTCGCTGCATCAGCAAGTCCAGTGGTGGCCTGAAGCTAAACCCCACCAAAAGCTGTTCTGTTATTGTGGTTACTGCAATTCTCCACAACATTGCAGTCAGGGAAAACGTCCAGCTTCCTGAGGAGGAAGTTGATGCCGATGGTGAGGAAGATGCTGTTTCTGATGATGACAATGATGATGATCCTTTGAACCCACATCAAGGCAGAATGCATCCTGCAGGAGCAGAAGTCAGAGAACTTTTAATTTAGAATATGTTTGGATGGTAGGCTAATACAGTATTTTACAGTTTGGATACTGTGTTTTCTATTATTTGTTTAATTTAATCTGACATAACTTGTGTTAATAAATAATGTTGTTTATTTGCCTATGTTTTCCCCCAGCAGACTTCACTTAAATAATTTTGCAAACAATAAATATGTATTTGTTTCTTATAACACCATGAGAATATTATATTCTACTACACAAAAGTGCTAATTTATAAAAAAAAAATTCTTCATTCATTGACAAACAATATTGTGGTTTGAGTGTGTAATATTTTAAATAGCCTATGTTAACGTATGTAAATTAGCCTATAGGCTAATTTAGGATAGTAAATTAGCCTATAGGCTAATTTAGGATAGGCGCAATAAGCTTTTGCTTCGGCCTATTCCTTTTCAGACTTTATGTTGATTTATGTCATCATCTGTTAAATGTTTAAATGTCAGAATAAAATAAATCTGAATCTGCCAACGTTTCCTTAGCGCTAACCACTGCATGTGTTGCGTATATGTGTAATGCTACAGTACAGATACAATTTAATATTTAAGGGTAAACCCCTTTTTGTAAAATATTGTTATATGACAATTTGTCTTTGGGAATTTAACAAAGCTACTCACTTGCACACTCACCATTTCTTCGTACAAACGAAACCAAGACTGCGTCCCAACTAGCATAAATAATCCTTTCGGAGGGCACTTCGAAGGGAGAATAATTGCGATCGTAACGCTATTATATCGTTTCAAATAATTTGTAATGAAGAAAGCAAATTGTGTAGAACATAGGCACCTCGACTTTAAGTCATCCAAATTACTTAAATGTGAATGGTGAAACCTTCGAAAGAAATAGGCTATAGGGTCGATAGCTCTGAATAGAACACATCCCAGCTGCTGCGAAATCAATGACGTCGACACGACAAACTAACAAGGAACTATACTTATAACCACGGGTCAAGAGCTGTCGTTCCAACCACACAAGTTTGCAAGCGTTCGTTGGAACGATGGTTTCGGGAAACACCAAATCGTTGAACTATGCTGATAATGACGGAACTTGCGACCATAGTTGGCCAACGATGCTTTCGGGAAACGCACCCCTGGTGCATTGATATAAAACATAGTAACCCCACCTAAGAAATGATAGGAGGGTTCAATTAATGATTGTGGTTCATTCAGGTCACATGTTATAAAAGCATATATTGCTAAAAAATTCACTCTCCTAAAACTCATCATTTACTAACTTTCTTTCTGCAACTCGTGTGAATGTGTGTGTGCGAGTGTTTGTGATAGATGTTAGTTTTGTGTTAGAGTAATCAATAAAGTTTTGTTTGTATTTAAATATAAGTGATCTTATGTTATTTACTTACTAATTTAATGTCTTAAACTGCCAATTTATGTTACCTGGCTATTAAATAGTGTTTTCACTATTGTCCACTTTTACTTGAACGGTACGGCCCTTCAAAAAATTATTATTTCAGTTAAGCATCCTTCCTCTTTTCCCTGCATCATACATCTTAATCATTAGACCCTCTTATCAAACCATATCTTATGCATTCATGGAATAAAAAATCCAGAAGACACACTGGATGAGAAGCAGGCAGTGGACAACTACATCCCGAACACAATATTGGCTAGGTCACTATTTAAGAGTTTGCTAGTGTTCTTGAGGCTGTCATGTCAATTTATGATCCTGAGGAAGAAACTGAAATTGACTACAACATCATTGTCCAGAGATACTGGATATTCTGATGGAAAACTACATGGCAATTTTTCCACTCTGAGATACGGCTTGGTGATTTGAAAAGATTCAAAGACAGAGAGTCTAAGATGACAATGACCTACAGAAAACTCATGACATGAACTGTCATGCTGAAAGCTGGTTCTGTATTGTCAAAGACACAATCCTACAGAAGGAACTGTACCATCGGCCAGCAACATTCATACAACAAATGTATGCATCACTGCAGGGGAGGTATTTATTTATTTATAATTTATTTGATATGTACAGATACAGGAAACATAGATGATCTTCTTTAAGCAATCCCATGTCAGTATCATAGTGTTTATAGCCAAAGGCTAATTCGCAACACCCGTCCCTAGAAGGGCTTTTTATATTTAAATATTACACTAGATAGAAAAGAAAGAAGAGAAAAAGAGAAAAACAATACATTGAATACAATCAAAAGTCCCCAAAAAATCTAATTAACACCTGTTAATGGAAAGCTCTTTTCACAGAAAAACAAACAAACAAAAGATGTTCTACAAAATGAAAACGCTGTAAAAAGCTTAAAGGGTAACTAAACCCTAGAACAACTTTTTTTAGTTGATGATCTGCGAGACTGGGACATTATTAGTGCTGTTAATTGATTCAAGTAAGAGTTTTGACATTTGAGTATAAAGTGTTTTAATTTTATAAAATATGGTGTAAAACCGCCAAAGTGCTGCACTCTTAAGGTTGAACGGTGGCTACTGCAGTTGAATTTTCCTATTGGACGTTGTGGTACATCGTGACGTAGGATGGTTCCTCCAACAGCTCACTACCATGCCCCTGGCACGAGCTCACGGTATAAAAGATCTTGTTCCGTCAAAACCACTGTAGCGAGTCAGGAGTTGGAATTTGAGTATTGAAAATTATCAGGATATCGTATATTAGAATCTAGTTAGCATAGCCGTTTACATAGTTATATAGATTATTTAGTGTAACCTAGTTTAGTTAATTTATTAGCATAGTCGTTAGTGTATTATTGTTAGAAGCATAGTTCTCATATTGCATAGTATCAGTTAAGATAGCTTCAAGTTAGCGTATATTTTTAGCATTAGTTTTATCTGTATTGAGTAACTGTTACAGTGGTTAGTTAGGATGGTACGTAGGTGTAGTGTTGCTGGTTGCAACAGCAGTGCTGGACTGCATAGCTTTCCAGCAGACGTGGAAATTGGCGTTAGTGGTTGCGTGCACTTGGCCTGGATGACCGCGAGTATACTATCCATAATGCTAAAGTTTTACCACTCAGACACTGCTCTCTTGCGCTGCGGTTTCGCTAGTATCGTCGGCATCGGGAGTTAACGCAGTTTGAGGCAGCGGCTCGAATCGATATGGCTCTGGCCCTGTGTTTAAAGACAATTCACCCTCCTCCACTTCAGGTGAAGACGGCGGAGAAAAGTTCTCTACTTCAAATAACCGCTCTGTTGCAAAACTACTGGTGTCTCAATCTTTTCGAGTCTGACAGCTGTTAATCAATCCGTCACTGCGGGGTCTCAGGTGCACACCCCCTGCTCAGCCCCGCCCTCGGTTCCCCCCCTCTGTCTCCTCTGGGCTCTGCCCACTTTTCCAGCATTTTTCAAATATTGCCAGTGGGTGGAGTTAGGCAGTGAACAGGGGTTTAGTTACCCTTTAAAGAAGATTAAAGAAAATAGTCCAACGCCGTGGTACAACGAGCACACTCAGGCCCTTAAACAGTAGCCAGAAAAATGGAACACAGCTGGAAGACAACAAAACTGGAGGTTTTTCACATTTCGGGGAAAGAAAGCATGATTGCATACAGAAAAGCTGTAAAAACTGCTAGATCTAGTTCCCTTTCGTTCAGTCACTACGACGTAACGTTAGTGACTAACGAATGGGGGTTTCGCTTAGAAGCCTATCATCTTCGAGCTTAGAGAAAACGCCCAATGGCGTGCCAATGCCAAGGGCATGCGGAATTTGCCTACGTAACTCCGCCTCACCGCGTGAGTATATAAGGAGTGCGTGGCAATATCGCATTATGTTCTGCTTTCGGAGCCAAGAGTACCTACCTCTTCACTCCTACAGCCTTCTGAGTCTTTTTTGTCAGCTTCTTCGAGACGAGCAGCTTTCCAGTCGGTGTTGGTGTACAGCGCGTTCCAGTGATCACATACTTCCTGCCTGCTGATCTGCGCAGTGGTCTGTCTGACAGCTGGTGTGTGCTTCCTGGGCGCCGGCATCGCTGCGAGGCTTCCTCTCATAAAGAGCTTGCACGTGGCGCGTCCTTTTCAGGATGTCTCGCCCGTGCATTTCTGGGTGCGGTAGGTCGCTTCAGCCTTCCGACGGGCACGAGCGCTGCGTGACGTGTTTGGGCTTTCAGCACGCCAGGCGGCGCCGTGGATGACTCATGCGCCACCGCGGGTGCATGGTCATCTCGGTGTTACGGTCGAGACTCCGTGAACTCCGTGCGGATGCCGGAGCGAGTCCCCTGCCACACCCCAATCTGCGGTCTCCACGGGAGGCGGCACTTTGGCTGGTGGCCAGGGTGACCTGAGAGTGACGGTGGAACAAAGCGCCGACGCTGATGCCTCGCCCGCACTCTCTTATGCACCTGACCCGTCCGCTGCTTCAGGCATCTACATCGGGCCGGCTCCTGCCGTCCCGACTGTGGTGTTTGAGGCGGCGGACGATGAAGTGATGTCTATCGCCGCATCACAAGGTGGGCTGGATTCATCTGAGGATGATGA
This sequence comes from Gobiocypris rarus, assembly GCA_023029165.1. Classification (NCBI taxonomy): domain Eukaryota; kingdom Metazoa; phylum Chordata; class Actinopteri; order Cypriniformes; family Gobionidae; genus Gobiocypris; species Gobiocypris rarus. The sequence continues at coordinate 10,623,561 of CM040910.1, read as the reverse complement.
TTCGCCGCGCGTGCGCGCCCGCGGGCGCCGGCATTGGCCGAGTCGGACCCAGAGTTGACAGCCATGCTGTCTCGGCAGCCGCAGCGCTTGGGTTGAGTGGAACCTCCGCCTCGACCTGAGCGTTCGCGGCTGGATGATTGGTTTTTGGGGGCGGCGTGCGGACACCCGTCCGTCCGCCCCTCCAATTCCTTTCTTCCCGAGGTGCATGAGGAGATCGCGCGTCCTGGAAGAACCCGTTGTCTTCCGTGACCGGTCGGCGAACTCTTCCGCCTTCACCGCTTTGATGGAGCCGCTGCTCAGGGTACACTGGGGTTCCCCCAGTCGAACGCTCTGTTGCGATGCAACTGTGTCCGCAGAGTGCTTCGACCTGGCGCGGTGACCCAAAGCACCCCTCCAAGGCCTGTAGGTTTTCGCCATCTCTGGTGGCGAAGACCTATAGAGCTGCGGGCAGGCCGCTTCTTTGCATGCCATGGCAACTCTCCAGGCTTACTGCCAAGTTGCTGTGTGACATGCACGCAGGGTGGGGCTGATCCAGGACTCAGCAATGAGTTGCGTGCCGCCACCGACCTCGCTCTCCGGGCGACGAAGGTGACCGCGCGCTCCCTGGGTCAGGTGATGTCCACTAATGTGGTCCAGGACAGACACCTATGGCTCACCCTGGCCGATATGCGCGACGGCGAGCGAACCCGGTTCCTCGACGCGCCCATATCCCAGGATGGGCTATTCGGCGGGGCGGTTGAGAACTTCGCCCAACAGTTCTCGGCCGCTCAGAAGCAGACTGAGGCTATAAAACACATTCTGCCCCGGCGGTCAGCTGCTGTCTTCACCCCACCGCTCGCGCAGTTGCCTCAGCCCGCTCGCCGCCGAGGACGCCTCCTGCGGTTCCTCAACCTCCGCGCCACCCAAACAGCAGCCTCCACCCGGGCCGCGCAGAGGTGACCGCAGGAAGGCGTCCCAGTCCGCTCCAGCCCCGCAGCCCGCGAAGAAACGCCAGGCTGCGGCGCTCCTGATGCGGACGGCTCAGGGATGGGCAGTTCTCCACAGGAGACAGCAGGGCGCTCCTTCCCCGGTGGAGGGCCGGGAGAATCTTTGTTCAGCTGCTGGCCCCCGGGTCAGCAGCACCCTAATGTGGTTAAAGAGAGAACTGATATCCCCATCCCTGAGCCCCCAGAGACCGGTGATGACGGTGTGCGCCACCTCGGGTCCCGCCACTGCATCCCTCTCTGTCGCCAGCCTCCTCTCAGAGCAGACCCCAGCGGAACGCAAGGCCCTTCCCTGGTCTCCTCTGTCAGGACGCAGCCGTTAACCGTGCCCCCACACCGACGCCCAACCGCCTCCCATGTCCGGGCCGGTAACGCTGCCTCGCTGCCCCACCCTGGGTACGCCTGCCGTCCCTATGACCCCGCTGGTGCAGTTCCTGGGAGCCTGGCTTCAGCTTCCGGGACTGTCCCGCTGGGTCGCGCGGACTGTCAGGCTCGCCACGCGATTCAGTTCGCGCAGGCTCCTCCCGCTTCAGGAGTCCGCCAGACCATGATCAGGGCCAACGCCCCGTCATGCGCGCGGCGGAGATTGCCACCCTGCTGGCGAAGGGTGCGACGAGCCTGTCCTCCGGCCGAAATGGAGTCGGGTTTTACAGCCCCTACTTCATTGTACCCAAGAAAACCGTGGGTTACGACCAATCTTGGACCTTCGTGATCTTGAACCGATCCCTTCACCGGCTTCCGCTCAGGATGTTGACTGCAAACGCCTTTTCAATGCGCTCGTCCTCACGATTGGTTTGCAGCGATCGACCTGAAGGACGCCTACTTCCATGTCTCCATCCTTCTCGACACAGACCGTTCCTACGGTTTGCTTTCGAGGGCGGGCATTTCAGTACGCCGGTCCTCCCATTCGGCTGTCTCTGTCCTCGCGTCTTTACGAAGATAGCCGAGGCAGCTCTTGCGCCCCTATGGCAGCACGGGTTCGCATCCTGAACTATCTCGACGACTGGCTCATACTGGGCCACTCGAGAGCAGGTTTGCGGACACAGAGATCGGGTGCTCCAACACCTAGCCCGCCTGGGCCTTCGGGTCAACTGGGAGAAGAGCAAACTCTGCCCAGTGCAGAGGATCTCTTTCTCGGTATGGACATCGACTCGGTCGCCATGTGCGCGCAGCTTTCGAGCGAGCGCGCAGTCTCTGCTGACTTGCCTCCGTCATGTCGAGAGCAAGAATGCGGTCCCACTGAAACGGTTTCAGAGGCTCCTGGGGCATATGGCATCTGCAGCCGCGTGACGCCGCCGATTGTTTTCATATGAGACCGCTTCAGCATTGGCTTCGCGATCGAGTCCCGAGATGGGCATGGCAGTCTGGCACGCCCGGGTTCAAGTGACTCGGCCTGCTTACAGACGCCACCCGTGGTCGAACCTCAGTTTTCACGGGCCGGTGTGCCCTTAGAACGAGTTTCCAGGCATGTTGTCGCGGTCGACGGATGCCTCTGCCACGGGTTGGGGTGCCATGTGCAATGGGCAAGCAGCCGCGGGCTCCTGGACAGGACCCCAGCGCCCTGCATGTCAATTGCCTCGAGTTGCTGGCAGTACGGTTCGCCCTGCACCGCCTCCGAGCGTTGCTGAAGGGTCAACATGTGCTTGTCCGACAGACAACACGGCCGTAGTAGCGCACATCAACCACCAGGGCGGCCCACGCCCCGCCGTATGTCTCAACTCGCCCGCCATCTCGTTCTATGGAGTCAGAAGCGCCTGAGGTCGCCGTGCTGTCCATATTCCGGGAGTCCTGAACTCGCAGCCGAAGCTCGCGGTTTCAGCCTCTCCCGGGAGAATGGAGACTCCATCCCCAGTCGGTCCAGCTGATCTGGGAACAGTTCGGGACGCGCAGGTAGATCTGTTTGCCTCCCACGACTCTTCCCACTGCAGCCTGTTTTATTCCCTGACCGAGGGCACGCTGCACGGATGCACTGGCGCACAGCTGGCCGCAGGGCTCACGCAAGTATGCGTTTCCCCAGTGAGCCTACTCGCACAGCTCTTGTGCAAGATCAGGAGGACAAGGAGCAGGTCCTTTGGTCGCTTTCTGGCACGGCCGACCTGGTTCCCGAACTCTTACTCCTTGCGACAGCCCTCCTGGCCTATTCCTCTGAGACCGGACCTCCTCACTCAGAGACGGGCACTGCTTGGCACCCGCGTCCGATCTATGGAGCCTCCACGTGTGGCTCCTGGATGGGACGCGGCAGGTTTGAGTGGCCTGCCACCCACGGTGGTCGCCACCATCACTTCCGCTAGGGCAGAGTCCACTGCATGCCTATGCGCTGAAGTGGAACCTCTTCGTCACCTGGTGCTCTTCCCGCCAAGAAGACCCCTGGAAATGCCCGATCGGGTCCGTGCTATCGTTCCTCCAAGAAGGGCTGGAGCGAAGGCTGTCTCCTCCACCCTCAAAGTCTATGTGGCCGCTATATCTGCCTACCACGATCTCTTGGAGAACAAGAAGGTAAGTCAGCACGACCTGATCATCAGGTTCCTGAGGGGGGCGAGGAGACTGAATCCTCCTCGCTCTCCTCTCGCACTCTCTGGGACCTCTCAGTAGTTCTAAGTGCTCTGCAGAGGCCTCCTTGAGCCTTTGCGGTCGGTTGATATTAAGTTCCTGTCAATGAAGACGGCTCTGCTGACCGCATTGGCCTCCGGCCAAGAGGGTCGGGGACCTGCAGGCATTTTCGGTTGACGAAGCGTGCCTGGAGTTCGGGCCGGCTAATTCTCACGTGATCCTGAGACCCCGGCCTGGATATGTGCCCAAGGTTCCCACCACTCGCTCAGAGACCAGGTGGTGAACCTGCAAGCGCTGCCCGTGGAGGGGGCAGACCCAGCCTTGGCACTGCTCTGTCCAGTACGCGCGCTCCGCGCCTACGTAGACATGACGCAGTGTTTCAGGACCTCAGACCAGCTCTTTGTCTGTTATGGTGGAGAGCGGAAGGGAAGTGCTCTCTCAAAGCAAAGGCTGTCTCACTGGTTAGTAGACACCATTGTTTTGGCTTACCAGCAGCAAGGTCGACCATGTCCCCTTGGGGTGCGGGCTCACTCCACTCGGAGTGTCGCTCCTCTTGGGCTTTAGCGCATGGCGCTAACAGACATCTGCAGAGCTGCAGGCTGGGCGACACCTAACACATTCGCCAGATTCTATAATCTCCGAGTGGAGCCAGTGTCCGATTATGTACTCGCCCCCCCGAGGGGCCGGTAATGGGCCAGGCTCAGGTGTCTTCGCTTGCTCGCCATTCCACTCCTCGGACTGGATACGTGCGATATTCCTCAGGTGAGCTCCCCGAGAGCCCTGAGTTCCTCCAGCACTGCTTACGCCGATGCCTGTGTGTCTGCCTCTAGCGAGCCCAGACCCTCGTGTCCGGCCAGGTGCCCCGTGTGCATGGTTCCTCCGCGACCCCCACACGTGTATTTCACCGTAAGCCTCCGCAGTGAGCGGGTTTCTTCCCTTGGCTTGTCCCGCCATCCCTAGGGTTAAAAATCCACCTTCGGCTGGTACCCTAGAGTTTTCCATATGCAACCCTTGCGGGTCATATGTGTACTCTTAAGTCCTCCCTACGGGTAGGCATCTTGGCATTTCTCACTGGGATATGCTTCCCAGTGTACCTTGGTATTCCTGTGATGAGTGGGAGTCCTTCGTCTGCACTAGTCTTACGACAGGGAACGCCACTTACGCAGGGCACTGGAAGACAGCTGAGTGGCGGGATTAGATTGGACCCCATTCGTTAGTCACTAACGCTACGTCAGAGTGACTGAACGAAGGGAACGCCTCGTTACGGATGTAACCTCGCTCCTGAGGAGGAACGGAGACGTAACGCCCCGCTGCCACATCAGCTGTGCTACCTGGAACGCAGGAGTTCAGTCTTGGCTCTCAAGCAGGTAACATAATGCGATATTGCCACGCACTTTATATACTCACGCCGTGAGGCGGAGTTACGAGGCAAATTCCGCATGCCCTTGGCATTGGCACGCCATTGGGCGTTTTCTCTAAGCTCGAAGATGATAGGCTTCTAAGCGAAACCCCCATTCGTTAGTCACTAACGTTACGTCTCCGTTCCCTCCTCAGGGAACGAGGGTTACATCCGTAACCGAGACGTTATTTCTCGACTCTCTTAGAGGAAAACAAACACAACCCTAGGTATTTATTCGATACAGTAGCTAAACTAACCAAAAATAAAGCTTCAACTGCTGATGGTTGTAAACAGCACAGCAGTAATGACTTTATGAACTTCCTACAAGATCGGACAAGAACTACAAGAACTTGATCCTACAAAATTAGTCAATTACAGGCCAATCTCAAATCTACCCTTTCCGTCAAAAATACTAGGACAGGCAGTGTTCTCACAATTATGCTCATTTTTTAGAAAGAAATGATATCTGTGAGGATTTCCAGTCAGGATTTAGACCGTATCATAGTACTGAGACTGCTCTCAATCAGAGTTACAAATGATTTACTGCATTCGACACTATCGACCACAACATTCTTTTGAATAGACTCAAAAATTATGTTGGCATTAGTGGAATTGCATTGGCATGGTTAAATCATACTTAACTAACTGTTATCAGTTTTTAGCAGTAAATGAAGAGATGTCACACCGATCACAAGTTCAGTATGGAGTGCCCCAGGGCTCAGTGCTAGGACTTTTTTTTCACCCTGAAGATGCTAACACTGGGAGATATCATTAGGAAGCATGGCGTTAGTTTTCATTGTTATGCTGACGATACTCAGCTCTATATTTCTTCATGCCCTGACAAAACTTAGCAATTCACAAGATTAACTGAATGCATAGCTGATATAAAAATTGGATGACTAGCAATTTCCTTCAACTTAATTTAGAAAAAACAAATTTAGTTATTGGACATAAAAAAACTCCACAAGTAGCAACCTAGAATACTGTCTAACACTTGATGGCTGCTCTGTGTCAAGTCCTCGTCGTCGGTTAGGAATCTGTGTGTCCTCTTTTATATCAATCTTTCCTTTGAAAGCCACGTTTCTAGCAGCTGTAAAACTGCATTCTACCATGTTACGTGCTACGTCTTTCGGAAGTTTGCTTCTTTCTTCTTGTCTTTGCCTCTTTATTCTCTGGTTGTGCTGCCTTGCTCTCAGGTCTCCGTTGATTGGAGGAAACGACTGTCACTCTTCATCGAGGTGTCATCTCGGCATCCAATCAAGTGCCACCCTGGTGGTTAAAGTCTTCCGGTGTATCCTGATTAGGAGAGGCGTTCGTGTGCGTGTGTGTGTCAGAGCTGGTTATACCTTGTATCTCTTTCGTTATTTAGTGTGTGCATCCAACACTTGATGTTGTGCTATGTTGAGATGTGAGAGTTAAAGGTATTGTATTATCCACTGGGGAACTACAGATTTACGTGCTGCGATATATATACTGCCCGCCGTTATCAAATGTTAGACACATCAGGTAAGAGGTGAGCGCCCTTTTGTATTTTGTTTTTTATTCAAAGTAGGTTTAGTTATGGCGTCAGATGCGCCGAAGATTTCGCTTTTGCTTTTCACATTTTTCTTTGGTTAGTAAGTTTAGAGGGTTTTGGGGAATTTAGTTCATAGGATTGTTCTGTTTTCTTATTTTCTTTAATATGGCCCCACCCTAGTTCCTATTTCCCCATTTAGTTTATTTACCTTTATATTTCCTTAATGCATTGTAATATAGCACACATATACAACTAGTGGCTTCGCTTTATGTACCAATAAATCAATTGGTCTCATTCGCTTGTCTGTCTGTTTTTTTCTGCTGCCCGTTCCATCACAGCATTATTAATATCCAAATGTTATGTTCTAACCCTAGATCTTTAGTTCGTAACATACCATCTTAAAAATATATCTAAATTACGGCACATGCTTTCAATGCAAAATGCTGAACAGTTAGTTAATGCGTTCATAACCTCAAGGCTAGATTATTGTAATGCTCTACTGGGTGGTTGCCCTGCTCGCTTAATAAATAAACTGCAGCTGGTCCAAAACGCAGCAGCTCGAGTTCTTACTAGAACCAGGAAGTATGACCATATTAGCCCGGTTCTGTCAACACTGCACTGGCTCCCAATTAAAGGTGTCATGAACTGGCTTTTTAAAAAAATTTTATACTGTTGTCTGAGGTAAACTAATGACGTTCGTGTGGTTTTTACATTCAAAAACATAATGAATCAGTAATAGGCTATTTTCTACACTGGTTTTGAGGCTTTCTCCTGAACGATGGGTTTTGATGGGCGTGCCGCACTGGAGACTTGGAAGTAAATGCCCACGGCTAGGATTGGATAAGATTTGCATATTTAATGAGCTTCAGCTCCTCTGTCAGTTCAGTTCACATTAGGGAGGGATCGTTTTGAAAGCAGCAACCGGAATGATTATCTCGATCAAAGGGCTCGTAAATGTCTTTATCAAAAAAACACAATGATTTATTTCTCATCCACCCGAGATTGATTGGAATATTATTTCAGCACGAACCGCACGCACACCATCACACACACAAGAAAGGAATATTATTTCACTATTTGAGATTAATCGGCCTGCCGATGGGCTTACGTTTTGGTAGCCCGTCTGGAAAACACAAATCCCCAGACTACTATTACATAATAGACGTTTTACTCACATAAGTTTTTTGCACCATTCCTGTCGAATCCAATATAGAAGGCACAACACTGTGTCTGCAAATCCAGCACCTGAGACTTGTTTACAAACGATTCCACAGTAAAATGAAGCGAACACATGTACATGTCTTCCCCACGTGAGCTGGATCTTCATTAAAAAATAAATGAAGTATCACACATTCCTAATATTTAAACCGAAGGAAGCTTATGCAGCGACTGAGTTCTTCCACAATATCTTGCTGTCTTCTTCGACTTGTTTATTGCTGCTGGCTGCGTGATCCGATGAGTCAGTGGGCACGGCTACTGAATTACACGTGCTTACTATTCTGTAGAGGTGGTGTTTCGTCGCGCAATGGCGTCAGTATGAAGCACTCTATCGTTTTCTGGGCCTAGTGTCTATAAAAGCTTTTCTTTGACTAACAAGGACATTTTCAGCTCTGAAACTTACAGGATATTCTTATATTAACATGACCTTTCATATATCAAAAGCTCAAGGGAAAGCTGATTTCTCAATTCATCACCCCTTTAAACAGTGCATACAATTTAAATTCTTGCTTATTACTTATAAAGCACTAAATGGTTTAACTCCCCAGTACTTAAACAAGCTTTTAACGCATTCTACTCCTTCACGTCTATTGCAGTCTCAAAACACTGGCCGGTTGATAATACCTAGAATCAGAGATGGAAACTCGAGTCTTCGACTTGCGACTTGACTTGGACTCATGAACAACTGACCAGAGACTTGACTTGGACTAGTCCTGGACTTAAAGACTGAGACTTGTGGAAAAAATGCAAGTCTTTTGGCATGGCAGTCCCGATTACATTCTCTATTTACTACCCCACATGACAGCACGAAACACCACCTTTTACTATTCATTAATTCCAAATATTCCAATTTCCATGTCCTTTCATACACAATTAATGACCCTGTCCGACTCATTTCTACAAATGAGACACGCAGATGGAAATGTTCTTCTTTGTGTCGTTTACTGTAACGCTTGTCTATACTCTATAGGTTTTGTTACCGCCAGCACTCACTGGAAGACTACATTATCCAGCATTGCTTGAGATCCACTACAAACTGCGGCAACTCAAATAGCTCAAAATACACAGGACTCCCAACCTCAATGGACCTCAATGACTTGAGACTTGACTTGGACCACAGGGACTTGTGAACATGTCTGCCTAGATTATCAAAATCAATTGCAGACAGTCGATCCTTTTCCTATTTAGCACCTAAGCTCTGGAACATGGTATACACATAGAAAATTATCAATCTCTATTGTTCAAATCAGTAAATGATTGTTAGGCTGCATTAACTAGGTCAGCCAAAACCTGGAACACTTTCCATAAGACCTGATGTACTCGTTACATCATAATAAGAATGGCATCTTCGCTAATGTTAGTCTCAAAGTTTACTGCAGTCAGCCGGATCCAGGCAGTATACAGATCAGACAGTGGACCTGTGTCCAGACATGACCAAAGCATCCCTGAAGTGTCTGCAGAGACCGTGTCAATTAGACTATCCCTGAATGACTTGCCCCACCAACATGGCATCCTCAATTAACCCGTCCATGGAGAAATGACTCCGATCTTTTTGAATATTCCTGTCTAATAAATTGCCTTATCGACACGACACACCAATATACCGTCTCCAGCATGGTGACTCCAATCTTTCGAATATTACTATCTAATAATTGCCTAATAATTATTAAAAAAGCCAGTTTTATATATATATATTTATATATATATATATATAATACCCCTTTAAACATCATGTGCTGGCATAAAGCAATATTTATACATAAACCTTTAATTGATACAGTTTCATTTAACTGGACTTCCTTGGTCTTGAAACTATGTTTTATATTAATCAATGTGGTAATTCTGTTAAGCAGCCATATTTCACTGATGCACATAAAGGTTATATCTGAGTAATAGAATTCTACTTTCATCGCATTAGGAAAAGGACTTCTAATATTTAAATTACCTCCAGAAAATCCTTTTGGTTTTACTAATGGATCTCAGAAAACTATTGCATGATTCACTCTCTTTTTAAATTTTTTTTGTATTGCTTGTGACTAAGATTTTTATATCATCAGTAGTGTCTCTATTTTCTTGTTTATATTTAGCTTTGAAAGTTTTATTAATCACAGTGCTAATAGAATAAATGTTACTGTTCGGAGTATAGTATCTTTGTCCCAGTGTTCAAGATGAATTCATGTTCTCCTTCAGTATAGGCTTAGCATGTCTTGCTATACAGGTCCTTCTCAAAAAATTAGGATATTGTGATAAAAGTTCATTATTTTCCATAATGTAATGATAAAATGTAACTTTCATATATTTTAGATTCATTGCACACCAACTGAAATATTTCAGGTCTTTTATTGTTTTAATACTGATGATTTTGGCATACAGCTAATGAAAACCCAAAATTCCTATCTAAAAAAATTAGCATATTTCATGCGACCAATAAAAGAAAAGTGTTTTTAATACAAAAAAAGTCAACCTTCAAATAATTATGTTCAGTTATGCACTCAATACTTGGTCGGGAATCCTTTTGCAGAAATGACTGCTTCAATGCGGCGTGGCATGGAGGCAATCAGCCTGTGGCACTGCTGAGGTGTCATGGAAGCCCAGGATGCTTCGATAGCGGCCTTAAGCTCATCCAGAGTGTTTTGTCTTGCGTCTCTCAACTTTCTCTTCACAATATCCCACAGATTCTCTATGGGGTTCAGGTCAGGAGAGTTGGCAGGCCAATTAAGCACAGTAATACCATAGTCAGTAAACCATTTACCAGTGGTTTTGGCACTGTGAGCAGGTGCCAGGTTGTGCTGAAAAACGAAATCTTCATCTCCATAAAGCTTTTCAGCAGATGGAAGCATGAAGTGCTCCAAAATCTCCTGATAGCTAGCTGCATTGACCCTGCCCTTGATAAAACACAGTGGACCAACACCAGCAGCTGATATGGTACCCCAGACCATCACTGACTGTGGGTACTTGACACTGGACTTCAGAAATTTTGGCATTTCCTTCTCACCAGTCTTGCTCCAGGCTCTGGCACCTTGATTCCGAATGACATGCAAAATTTGAGGGACAGTCCAGTGCTGCTTCTCTGTAGCCCAGGTCAGGCGCTTCTGCCGCTGTTTCTGGTTCAAAAGTGGCTTGACCTGGGGAATGCCGCACCTCTAGCCCATTTCCTGCACACGCCTGTGCTCTTCTCGTTGTCTAAGTGGTGTCCGTAAAATAACAAAGGGTTCATAGACAATTGGAAAAGCTTTTGGGGCAGACCTGGCCTGTTAAAACACGACGGCATCCATCCTTCTTGGAGTGGTGCCGCCCTTCTCTCTAGTAATTTGGCATATAGTCTTAGAGCTAAACCTTGACTCACTAGGGCCCAGGTCAGGAAACAGACGGACTGGCTTACCCGACCGCCTGCTAGCTGCCTCCCGTTACAGAAGTCAGGTAAATCCCAACACATAGACACTCTTTTACCTAGATATTATCACATAGAGACTGTCTGTTCTGCGAATTAGTAATTACAAAAAAAACATCTAAACCATTCAACAGTAATAATTTAATTGATGTCCAACAAATAAACAATATATATAATATGGATAATCAAATGATAAAGCTTGGGTTGCTGAATATTCGATCCCTTTCCCCAAAAGCGGTCATTGTTAATGATATCATTACAGATAATAATCTAGATGTGCTGTGTTTGACAGAAACCTGTTCCTTTAAAAATGTTCCTTTTTAGAAAGAAATGGTATCTGTGAGGACATTCAGTCAGGATTTAGACCGTATCAAGTACTGAGACTGCTCTCATCAGAGTTACAAATGATTTACTCTTATCATCCGATCGTGGTTGTATCTCTTTGTTAGTGTTACTCGATCTTAGCGCTGCATTCGACACTATCGACCACAACATTCTTTTGAATAGACTCGAAAATTATGTAGGTATTAGTGGACCTGCATTGGCATGGTTTAAATCATACCTATCTGACCGTTATCAATTTGTAGCAGTAAATGAAGAGATGTCACACCGATCACAAGTTCAGTATGGAGTACCGCAGGGCTCAGTGCTAGGGCCATTGCTCTTCACCCTGTACATGCTACCACTGGGAGATATTATTTTTTTGTATATGATTTATTTATACATTTTAAACATTACAACAACAAAGACAAAACAGAGAAAAAAAAGAAACTAAAACATACAGAAAAAAAAAAGAAAAAAAAACCCTACAGTACAATCATGCATACAGTAAATACAGCAGTGTATTGGCCAGGCAATATAGGATTAGTATCAACATCTAGACTGGTGATAAGTGTGGGGAGGGGAAAGGGGGATCACAAACAAAAAGCAGGGTCAAGCTGGAGAGTTTTGATATGTTCACGAAGGGGCTGCCAAAGCTTAATAAAGATTCTGCTAAGTCGGTGGAGAGAGTACCTAATTTTCTCCAGTTTCATAAAATAAAGAACATCTCTTATCCAACGAGTGTAAGATGGAGGATGAGGGCTTTTCCAGTTCAACAGAATTAAACGCCTAGCTAAAAGAGTCAGAAAGGCTACAAAATCTGAGAAGTGAGAAGGCAAAGAATGGCCAGGTAGGAGAACCCCAAATAAAGCTGTAACTGGACAGAGTGGAATATCCGCAGAGGTAATGGCCGACAATGAGACAAATATTTGCCTCCAAAAGGAAGACAGGGCAGGGCAGGACCAGAACATGTGAATTAATGTGGCTGAGCCAGAATGACATCGGTCACATTCTGGGTCAATAGAGGGGTTGATGCGTGCTAACCTGGTCTTGGACCAATGGGCTCTATGAACCACCTTGCACTGTATGAGCCTGTGACGTGCACATAGAGATGAGGAGTAAACCCTGTTCAAGATTGCCCTCCATGTCTTCTCAGTAATCTCAGTACCGATATCCTGGGACCAGACAAAGCGCAAATTGTCAGAGGAAGATTGCAAATGAACAATTACATTCACTAATTTACAAATTGCCCCTTTAGCACAAGGATCCACACCCAGAATGGTGTCCACATCTGAGGAGAGGCGCATTTGGAAAGTTGACAATTTTTTTCCACACACAAAATCTCGGATTTGTAAATATCTGAAGAAATGTTTTTTGGAAATATTGAACTGAGAAGTCAACTGTTCAAAAGAGGCAAAAACACCATCAATGAAAAGGTCAGAAATAGAGACCAACCCAGAGTCCCTCCAGGAAGTGTATGCACTGTCCAAAATGGAGGGGTGAAACAACGGGTTAGAATGTATTGGGGATAGCAGGGGAGTATTATGAAGACCAAAATGCCGCATAAATTGGGTCCAAATTTTAAGACTGTTTTTAACAATTATATTATTTGAATATTTCATTGGAGACCATGTGTACGGGAGGCATAAGAGAGCTGCCAGGGAAGACGATTTACATGAGGCACTCTCGATAGGCAGCCAAGATGGGGAGTTAACGGGATTGCTTGGCTGGAACCAGTAAAGAGTGGTTCGTATATTTGCTGCCCAATAATATATTAGAAAATTAGGAAGAGCTAGACCACCCAATTGTTTTGTCTTCTGCAGAATACCTTTACGAATCTTTGGGGCTTTTTTATTCCAAAGGAAATTCAAAATGGAGCTATCAAGTGCAACAAAAAAAGACTTTGGAATAAAAATAGGAATACACTGAAATAAATATAAAAATTTGGGGAGCACGCTCATCTTAATACAATTAACCCTACCGATCAGGGATATAGGAAGGAGAGACCAGCGATTAAAATCCTGCGATAGACGATTGAGCAGTGGGACAAAATTGTGTGCAAATAAGTCTGAGAAGTTTTTTGTCACATTTATGCCCAAATATCTAAAACTTTGTAAAGAAGATCTAAAAGGCAGGGATGCTAATGGATAATTCAAGGCAGCTGTGTTAATGGGCATTAATTCACTTTTACTCAGGTTTAATTTGTAGCCTGAGATTAGGCCAAAATCCATTATCAAATCAAGCACCAACGGAATGGAAGTGTCAGGGTCAGACACATATAAAAGAAGATCATCTGCATACAAAGACAGCTTATGCTCCAACCCTCCCCTTTGAATGCCAGCCACCATACTGGATCTTAGAGCAATTGCCAAAGGCTCAATAGCTATTGCAAACAACAGGGGGGAAAGTGGGCAACCTTGTCTAGTCCCGCGACCAAGGGAGAAATACTCAGAATAGTTATTATTAGTCCGGACACAGGCCAAGGGGAATGAATATAAAAGCCTAATCCAAGATATAAATTGATCGGGAAAGCCAAATTTCCTCAGTGTATAAAACAAGTAGCGCCACTCGACTCTATCAAATGCCTTTTCAGCATCCATGGAAATAACTAATTCTGGAGTTTCATTTAAAGAGGAAGAATAGAGAATGTCCAAAAGGCGTCTAATATTATGAAAAGAATGTCTATTTTTAATAAAGCCTGTTTGGTCTGTAGAAATTATAGTTGGAAGGACCACCTCCAAACGTCTTGATAAGACTTTAGCTAATAATTTCACATCTGAGCAAAGTAAGGAGATGGGGCGATAGTTGCTGCACTGAGAAGGATCTTTATCTTTTTTGAGAATAAGAGAGATGATAGCCTGCCGTAAGGAATGAGGGAGACTACCTGAGCTGTAAGACTCATTGAACATGTTAAGCAAAAGAGGTGATAATTTGTCAGAAAATGTCTTGAAAAATTCAGCAGGAAAGCCATCCGGTCCTGGGCATTTGCCATTCTGCATTAGATTAAGAGCCGTCTTAATTTCATCTAATGTAAGAGGGCCTATCAGATTTGAGGAGACATCAGGATCAATAAAAGGTACATTGAAGGAGTTAAAAAAAACATCGAATTGGGTCGCTTCAGCTATGCTTTCCGAAGTATATAAGGAGGCATAAAAAGTTTTGAACTCCGCATTAATAGTAAGTGGATTAACTGAGGACCCAGCTGAGGTGGAGATTTGAGTAATGAGATGTGAGGCCGCAGACTGATGCAACTGGTAGGCCAGCAATTTACTTGATTTATCACCGAATTCATAATAATTGCAACGTGTCTTATGTAAAGCTTCAGTTGCCTCATTTGTAGTAAGTAAATCAAACTCTGTCTTTGTTGTGAGAAATTTAACAAAGTCATCTGAGTTTGTAGAATTGACACAATTAGACTGGAGGTTTGTCAGAGTATTCAAAAGATTAGCTCTACTTTCAGTTTCTGTTTTTCTTTTATATGCTGAATATGAAATGATTTCTCCCCTTAAATAAGCCTTGCATGCCTCCCAAATAGTCTTAGCTGAAACATCAGGGGAAATATTTGTAGAGATAAAAAGGTCAATACGATCATTAATAACAGAAATAAAATTAGAATCATTGAGAAGCAGAGAATTGAAACGCCAAGGAGAGCGAGACATTGAAAGGCTTGGTAAAGAGAGGTCAAATGTAACCGCTGCATGGTCTGAAATAACAATAGTATTATAGATACATGAGCTAACAAGTGGAAGCAATTTGTTATCAACGAGAAAATAGTCAATGCGGGAGAAAGTATGATGTACAGGGGAAAAGAAAGAAAATTGTTTTGTGCTAGGATTAAAGAAACGCCAAACATCAGAAATAGCATATTGCTCCATGAATAACTGAATCATCCTGCTGGACTTAGACTGTGCACAGGGCTTAGATGAGGAGCGGTCTAGAAGAGGGTCTAAGCAGCAGTTAAGATCCCCACCCAGTATTAGTTGGCTGGAGTTCAAATCGGGAGGGAAAACAAATTTTTTTTGAAAAAAGCCTGATCATCCCAGTTCGGGCCATATACATTGGCCAAAATCAAACAAACTCCATTGATCTGTCCTCTAAGAATAATAAAACGCCCATTGGGGTCCGAAATGACCTCAGAAACGGAAAAAGGAACCGATTTATGAATGAGAATAGCTACCCCTCGGGACCTATCCTGAAAGCTGGAGTGGTAGAGCTGGCCTACCCAGCCCTTTCTAATACTTAGATGGTCTGCAGGCCTGAGGTGTGTTTCCTGGATAAAGGCTATGCTAGTATTTAAATGTTTCAAATAATTAAGAACTTTATTTCGTTTCACAGGAGAATTCAGTCCTTTGACGTTCCAGCTTGTGAATTTCAGTGCACCACGAGGTGTCATCTTGTTATTCATCACAGACATGGATAATTAATTCCCAGAAAATAAAATTTCTGAGGCCCCCATCCCAGCCAATAATACATCTTGCTTGTAGCACAAGGATATAAAGTGCCAAAATGATTGCACCCATATTAACACAAGGTAGAAAGAGAAAATAAAAACAACAAAGAAACAAAAAACAAACCCACCATCCCCCCACCCTCCCACCAGCTGACAGGAACAGCAACTGGAGCAATTTACCATTGCAACAAGTTTCCTAACTCTTTGTCCTCCCATAGAAGGTACATAACCTCAATAGTAAATGTCAGAGATTACTGACAGACAATCTTCAAAACAGATGTAATGTAAAATCCAAGCACAAACTTAAAAAGATAAATAAAAAAAAGAGATAAAATTATATAATTTGGGTAAAATGACAAAACTAGCTGTCCAAAATAAACTCAACCTGCATGAATTAAGCTTGATAAATCAATTAGAAGGGACTTTGTGGTGAACACGTTCAATAAAACGACTCGATTTTGTTTGAAAAGAAAAAGAAAAAAGGGGTTTCAACTATCAAATTGAATGAACTAACCAAAATTATATTCTCTAAACATCCCACATTATCCTTAAAACAAGAAGCTGAAATTAAGCAGCCTGCTCGCAGTATGATGGAGTCATATTAAAAATTAAAAATTGTTTGTATAATGCTAGCCTACCAAAATCAAAGTGAATGCAAATAAGCGCAAAACGTTTAAACATAAAGAAAATATATATGTATGTATTACTCAACATGAATCTATAGGCCCATGACCGAAATTACCATGCTGTAAATAAAATGAAATATTAAATCATTATAAAGCAAGTATGAAGGAAGAAGAAAAAGAAAAAGAAAAGAAAAAAAAAAAGAAACAACTTGTCAGGTTTAGCCAAGTGTCCAGACTCAAATCCGCGAGGCCGACGATCCAGCCATTCTCTCAGATAATGTGGGGGGGAAACAATCCAGACTGCTCATATACAGTCCGCCAAATTCACTACGAGTTTAAGCTCTGGATGAAGTTGTTGGCTTCCGCAACAGAGGCCAGCCATTTCTTCTCACCGTTTGGAAGTGTAATTCGCAGTCTTGCGGGGAACAGAAGTGCAGGCTTGAGTCCACGTTTGTACAATGACGACATCACGTCTTTATACTCGGCGCGAAGTTTCAAAACCTCAGGGCAGTAATCCTCAAAGATACGAATTTTGTGCCCTTCATACAGCAACTCGCCCTTTTTGCGAGATTCGCGGATGACCAGGTCCTTAACTTGAAAGCGATGAAATCGCAAGATGACTGGTCGCGGTCTCTGCCCCGGCGCTGGTTTAGGTGCGAGGCTTCGATGAGCTCTGTCCAGCTCGGGCGGTGAGGTTAACACCTGAGATCCAAGGACATCGACCAGAAGCTGAGAAAAAAAAATACTCGGACGCGGGCCCCTCAATTGACTCAGGTAAGCCCAGGATTCGAATATTTTGGCGTCGGCTGCGGCTCTCGAGGTCTGAGACTTTAGCCTTAAGCCACTCATTATCCTTCTGAAGCCCCGAACACGTAGCCTCGAGTCGTTCAAGCTGTTGACTTATCTCCGTAGTGCCAGTTTCAAGATTATCGATTCGAAGATCATGATCCGCCACTGTGGACTGAATGTTATCTAGCTTCGTTGCCAAACTATCGAAAGATGCTTTGAAGTCCGCGGGCGATAGATGCTCTGAGGTCGTCATGTAAAGCACTGATCTCGGCTAGCGTAATGCTAACACCCGGTGAGGAGGCACCTTCTCTGTCTTTGTCGACTTGTTTGCCCTTTCCTTTGGACATTTCAAGATCGATTGAAGTCACAAAGCGGTTATGAAGCAAGTGCTGTCAGATGACGGCAAAAGTGCTGAGGTTTATAGGAGTAAACTTAAAAGTTTTGGGAGCGGGTCGCGCACACGTCTACTCACTATGCGCCATAACCGGAAAACCTCACTGGGAGATATTATTAGGAAGCATGGCATTAGATTTAATTGTTATGCTGATGCTACTCAGCTCTACATTTCTTCACACCCTGAAGAAACTAACCAATTCACAAGATTAATGGACTGTATAGATGATACAAAAAATTGGATGATCAGTAATTTTCTGCAACTTAATTCAGAAAAAAATGAATTTTTAATCATTGAACAAAAAAGCTCCACAAGTAGTAACCTAGAATACTGACTAACCCTTGATGGCTGTTCTGTCAAGTCCTCGTCCTCAGTTAGGAACCTGGGTGTCCTCTTTGATACCAATCTTTCGTTTGAAAGTCATGTTTCTAGCATCTGTAAAACTCCATTCTACCATCTTAAAAATATATCTAAATTACGGCACATGCTCTCAATGCAAAATGCTGAACAGTTAGTTCATGCGTTCATGAGCTCAAGGCTAGATTATTGTAATGCTCTACTGGGTGGTTGCCCTGCTCGCTTAATAAACAAACTCCAGCTGGTCCAAAACGCAGCATCTCGAGTTCTTACTAGAACCAGGAAGTATGAACACATTAGCCCGGTTCTGTCAACACTGCACTGGCTCCCTATTAAACATTGCATACATTTTAAAATCTTGCTTATTACTTACAAAGCACTAAATGGTTTAGCTCCCCAGTACTTGAGTGAGCTCTTAACACATTATACTCCATCACGTCTACTGCGGTCTCTAAACTCTGACCAGCTGATAATACCTAGAATATCAAAATCAACTGCTGGTGGATGATCCTTTTCCTATTTAGCACCTAAACTCTGGAACAGTCTTCCTAGCATTGTTCGGGAAGCAGACACACTCTGTCAGTTTAAATCTAGAATAAAAACACATCTCTTTTCTATGGCATACACATAAAACACTTTTCAATTAAATGATTATTAGGCTGCATTATCTAGGTCAGCTGGAACCGGGAACACTTCCCATAACACCTGATGTACTCGTTACATCATCAGAAGAATGGCATCTATGCTAATGTTAGTGTCTCTGTTTTATCCCGAGGTCTACTGCAGTTAGCCGGATCCAGGCTGTATCCAGATCAGACGGTGGACCTGCACCCAGATGTGACCAACACATGACCCTGAAGTGTCTGCAGAGACCGTGTCATTTAGACTCCCCCTTAAGCTGCCTCATCGACACGGCATCCTCAATAAACCTGTCTCCGGCGTGATGACTCGGATTGTTTAAATAGTCCTAGTTAATAATTCTTTAAATCGATATGCCATCCTCAAAACAACCCATCTCCAGCGTGTTGCCGCCGATCTTTCGAATATTACACTTTAGTAATTGTTTAATCAATACGGCATCCTCAATAAAAACCTGTCTCCAGCGTAATGACTCCGATATTTCAAATTATTTATTTTTAATAATTATTTAATCGATACATCATCCTCAATAAACCCGTCTCCGGCGTATTGCCTCAGATCTTTCGAATATTCAGATCGATTATGACCTCTGACCTTTAAAATTGCCAGAATAATAATAATACGCTGTTTGTTAATTGGCCAGAGGAGAACTGGCACCCGGACTGAGCCTGGTTTCTCCCAAGGTTTATTTTTCTCCATTAGGTCTCCTGATGGGGTTTTGGTTTCCTTGCCACTGTTGCCTCTGGCTTGGCTTGCTCAGTTGGGGGAAAAACTATTTTTCAAATATATCTCAAAATAAATTTAATTATTAAACTAAATTAACCATATGGACCAAATTACTGATCTAATTACTGATCTAAAGCCCACGTTGTTACTGTATGATAATCGAATATAATATATTCTGTTGCCTTATTTTTCTGTTTAACACTGTAAAGCTGCTTTGAATCTGCATTGTTAAAAGCGCTATATAAATAAAGTTGACTTGACTCTCCAAAAGGCAGATTCGAACCCGGGTCAATCACATTAAAACCAAGATCCTTAAACCCTACACTCTACTGACTACGCAACTGATAACACTGAAATATTAATTCTTGTTTGGCCAAAGGAGACATTGTTAGGCGGAGCTAGTGCGAATAGCACTTGCCAACAAGATGTATCTTGGTTTAAATAGACATTCCATAAAATGGCAAGGGTTTATACTTATAGGAAGAACAGACATGCAAAGTAGTTACTTAAAGGATTAGTTCACTTTTAAATAAAGTTTTGCTGATAATTTACTCACCCCAATGTCATCCAAGATGTCCATGTCTTTCTTTCTTCAGTTGAAAAGAAATTAAGGTTTTTGATGAAACCATTCCAGGATTTTTCTTCATATTATGGACTTCAATGGACTCCAAACGGTTCAAGGTCCAAATGACAGTTTCAGTGCACCTTTAAAGGGCTTTAAACGACACCAGACAATGAATAAGGGTCTTATCTAGCGAAACGGTTCAGTTATACATTTTTTTTAAAAAGTTTACGTATGTTCGCCTTGCTCTGTTCTGTGATATGTGTATGTGACGTCACGTAATACGCAATTACGTTGAAAAGGTCATGCTTAACGTAGGTGGAAGCACTTCTAGAAGTAACAATCCTAGAAGCATCAGGTTTGAATTGTAAACACACAATCAAGGAGATTCAGTCTGAGAGCTATTTACTACATAAAGGGGCATGAAAAGCCAAGCCTCCTATAAACTGATCTATAGACATTTTGGAATGGTGAGTTTTATTTTCATTATTATGTTGGCTTTACAATGGTACTGAAAACATACCGTTTATATATTTATGCTTATTATTATGGGTCCCAGCATCAAATGTGCTCAAATCCTAGTGTATTTGATGAAACCGGACGCATTATCTTTTTTTTTTTCATTATATTTTTGATCGCTCCGAGCGCCCGTCTACTATTTTACCTGAGAGACTTTTTGTCTCTTCACTCGCATGGGAGGTCGAGTCAAAGGTCCGCACAGCCTTAGATGGGGTAATGCCTCCGCCGGTTATTTGTGCTGGAGGGACTAGGGTCAGATGTTTTCCGGTGTGGACATGTTTTACACCAGTTTTTTTGGAGCGACTGTCAGCCTATCATCTGGGTTTCATCTCCAGAGTAACGGTCAAACCGAGAGAGCCAACCAAGACCTGGAGAGAATGTTACGATGTAGGGTGGCTCAGAATCCTTCCTCCTGGAGCCAACAACTCTCATGGGTTGAGTATGCTCACAACATGTGTACAAAATTAAATCTGTTTTTCCTTCTCACATTAACCTGGGTACTGTCATGGTTCATGGATTCACTGACTCGTCCTTGTGTGTGATCATTATTAGAAGCAGCTGTTCCTTGTTTAGCGCTCTATTTAATGTGTGTGTTTGCGTGTCCTGTTTGTCAGTTCGTTGCAGGCGTTATCCACATCGCTCACTCTCCCTCTGCCTTCTTCGAGGACGTGTGCTTTCCCTGGAGCTTCATTGGGTTCCAGGTTTTTGATCCTTTCATGCCTGATTGTCGTTCCTGTCGCATTGTTATTCCTGTAGTCATCTGTTCTCTTTGTCTGCATCGAACTGAATCTCTGAGTTTATTATCAATAAACCTGTCATTCTCACTATTGGATCTTCTGTGATTCTTTTACAGTGTATCGTGACAACTTTTCAGCATGTTCCTCTAAAGCCTTTGCTGAAGCAGGTTTTAGAAAGTCCAGGAACAATGGAGAAAATATTTGAGTGGCAAATCAAGAAAGCACTGGTCTTGAAGATTTTAAAGATGGCACAATCTTCAAAACAAATGAACAAATGAAAGTTGTCCATTCCTCTTGTAATTTACAATGATGATTGTGAGATGGTCAATCCACTTGGCTTAAAAACCTCAGTTCACAAACTTGGTTTTATTTATTTTACTCTTAAATGCTTGCATCCTGAGTATCTTTCCAGCCTAAACTTCCACTTCTTGTTGGCAGTGTACAAGACAGATGATGTGAAAACATATGGAATCAATGCTGTCTCAGATCCAATGAGATAAAGGATCTGGAATTTGAAGGAATACAGGTTGTCACAAAACATTTCAAGGGCACTATCAAAGCAGGAGGTTTGTGGGGATAACTTGGGTCTTAATGGCATCCTAGGTTACACAGTAAGCTTCTCAGGGAAAACTGTTTGTCGATGGTGTCGGATACAAAGAGAGGTTTTGAGAGGACAAACATTTGAGGATTTGTCAGTGATGCGCAACAGGGTTAACTACCACTCTGATCTGATTCAGAATAACCCAACTGAAACTGGCATCAAAAGAGAGTGTTCACTCAATAAATTGCAGTTCTATCATGTAACTGACAATTTAATTCCAGATGTCATGCATGACATTCTGGAAGGGGTTGGAGGTTATGAAACCAAGCTTATTCTCAATTCTTTGATTGAACAAAACTGACACTTGATCAGCTGAATAATAGATTGACAAGCTTTGACCATGGTTTTTCTGATAGTCACAACAAGCCATCTGCTATCAAACCTCAGGATCTTAAAACCCCGATGGGTCCATGAGACAAACAGCAGCACAGATGTGGTGCCTTCTAAGGCTGCCAAATCTTATGATTGGAGATTTGATTCCAGAAGGTGATAAACATTGGGAACTACTACTTTCACTACTTGGCTGTATGGAGTTGAATTTCTCTTCAGCCTTGACTGCAGAGGCAGCTATATTTTTGCAGCATCTGATTGAGGAACACCATAGGCTGTTTTTGGAGCTTTATCCAGACAGGCAGTTGAATCCAAAACACCAATTTATGCTTCATTATCCTGGGGCCATCAGGAAACTTGGATCTTTGGTTCAGTTCTGGTGCATACGTTTTGAGGCAAAGCATGGCTTTTTCAAAAGAGCCATATAACCTGCAATTTCTGCAATATTTGTAAAATGCAGACTTTCCAACACCAGATGATGCTGTGCTACACCCTGCTCTCTGGGAAGATGTTCTCACATTACTTTGAAGTTGGTCCGGGATACACCACATTCCTGGGATCTATAGAGGGTTTTGGGAAGGTGAAATGTTGTTTTGAGGGAATGTTCTCAGATTTCTATTTGCCATCTTGGATTAAATGAAAAGGAACTACTTACAGGTCAGGAATGAAACTTTTTGTGTCTCACTCTGCTGATGGTGAGCCCTAGTTTGCAACCATTCAGAACATAGTGGTCATTGACAGACATGTTGTGCCTTCTCTGTGTCTCCTTCTTCTGAACTTGATTTGGTGGACATTCATTCTGTTGATGATCACCACCCTCTACATGTGATGTCCCTTAAGGAGAAAGAGAATGATCATTACGTTTCTCTGAGATACAGGCTATTTTAGGTGGGGGAGGGGGATCAAAAACAACATTAGTTTAAAGGGTAAGTTTACTCAAATGATAAAAGAGTAACTAAACCCTAGAACAACTTTTTTTAGTTGATGATCTGCGAGATTGGGGCTTTATTAGTGCTGTTCATTGATTCAAGTAAAAGTCTGACATTTGATTTTCGTGACGCTAATTTTTTCCGTGTTTTCCGTGATATGAAAACACGTGCTCCAATATGAACTGTAATGTTACATGAAGTAGAAACATTAAAAATGAAACTCCATGGAAGAAAATACAGTTTTTAAATAAAGTGCAGTTGGTTCATGAAACTTTGTTTTATACAAGAACTTTTTATACCTGATACTTTTTGTCATTAAATAACTTTTTCATCCTGCAGCAACTTCTTGCTGCTTGGACGCTTTTAACACCTGACGTAGTCTTACTTTATTTGAGAAATCTGTTTATAAATTAGAGGCTATTTGGTCTGAACTATAGATCCTGTTATTGAGTTAATTTGAAAATACATTGCATTTTTTGTTTGCCTTGATTCAGGATTTGACTGTTCTAATTAGGTCAGTGGTCTCATTCTTAATTTGACTGCTAGATTAGGTCAGTGGTCTCACAGAATTGAGTAAAGACCGCAAGAGTCAGTTAATTGATAAAGCTATTGACAAGAGTCTACCCCAGATTCACCCTCAATTCACTTTAGGTGAAGGTGGGGGAGAAAAGTCCTCTACTTCAAAAGATCTGTTGCAAAACTACTGCCGTCACTCCATTCATTCACCATCTTTGCGAGTCTGACAGCTGTCAATCAATCTGTCACTGCGGGTCTCAGAACCGCCCTCGGGTCTTCCCCTCTGTCCCCGCTGGGCTCTGCCCACTTTTCCAGCATTTTTCAAATATTGCAGTGGGTGGAGTTAGGCTGAGAACAGGGGTTTAGTTACCCTTTAAACATTAATCATTCACCATCATATCGTTTCAAACCCATAAAACTTTCGTTCATCTTCGTAACACAACGTTTTAACAAAATATGAGAGCTTTCTGTCCCTCTATTGACAGTCTACACAACTTCCACTTTTAGTTCCGCGATCTCTTTATGAATTCTTTGAAGCTTCAAAGTGGTAGTTGTGAAGACTGTCAAAATAGGAACAGAAATCTCTCAGATTTCATCAAAAATATCTTAATTTGTGTTCTGAAGATGAACGAAAGTCTTTCAACATGACGGTGAGTAAAGACCCTGACTAACCCTTTAAAGGATTAGTTCACTTTTAAAAAAACTTTTGCTGATAATTTACTCACCCCCATGTCATCCGAGATGTCCATGTCTTAATTAAGGTTCTTCATGCAATTAAGGTTTTTGATGCAAACATTTCTCCTTATAATGGAGTCAATGGACCCCAAATGGTTCAAGGTCCAAATAACAGTTTAAGTGCTTGTCTACACCTTCTTCCAAATACTACCTTTTGCAGTTGTAAACAATTATATGAATACAAATATCAATTAAGTCATCATGCAGGTACCATTACATTTTTCTATTAAAGGAATCAATCGAAGAGCTTGCATCTACACCTACTATATCAAGTGAGCAGCAGCATGGTTCAGAGCACAGGATATCTGTGGAGAAAGTTGCAGCATTTGTAAGTTTGTGTGTTGATTGATTTCTTTTTTTGGTACCAGACTGTTGCTAGAAAAGGCTTTGTCTGAATTTTTTTCTTGGATTAAAGAAATTTGTAGGATGTTTTTCTTTTAAACAAAAAACTTTTTTTTTTTTTAGAACGCAAGATACATCCTTCTTGTAACACCAAATGGCAGAGGTATTGTAGATACAATTGAAAACAAGCACTATGTTTCACTTAAAGAGAGACAAGCCATGGTAAAATTATGAAATTGTTTCTTTTAGCCCAAGTGCAGGTACAAAAGTCAGGTAAAGGCTATGTGAGTACAGTGTCTATCACAGGGATGTGATTTTGCTGTATTTATATGGACTTATTCCGAACTTAGAAGTATGAAATAATTGCCGTTCCTTCAGCGCTGGGAAGATGAATCTGTATTTAAACTTTTATCATTTATGTAGTAGAAATGTGAAAATATTTTTTATTTGGTGCCTTCTAGACTGAGAAAATACAGAAAATGTATTTTTGTCTCAGGAGGATAAAAAAAAAAAAAACTCCCAGAATGCACTTGCTTCGCTGGCCACTCTATGCACGGCTACTGGATTATGGGATCACTTGCCCACCGCATTCATTTTCATAAAATCAGTTTAGTTAGAGACACTACAATTAAAAACTGAACAGGTCTGTTAAATATAATTTGAGTTAGCCGATTGAGTGTGTCATGGCACAAGCGCAGCAGGAGTCAGATTACATTCATCACGAGCTGATGTAATCGCTGCTGCATTCACAGCGCGTGTTCAGTCTGGCGCATTGTCAGTTCATGTCATTGGAAGCTTAACTTTCACAGGAATTCATTTGAAAAGTTGAAACACCCACTTTGCTCTCCAAAGTGGGTGTTTGGGTGAGAAGTTAAAGCTATCACTATAAACACGTGATAGCTACATGTGTCTCTAACATGCTGGGAGTGCAGTAGCAGTGTTTGCTCACTTAGCCCGGCTTCTAGGGATTAAATATGGATTTGTCTTTCATTTTTATTATATTTTATTCATTTTATATTTCCTTTTACTGAAACACTAAAGAATCTAGATGAATATTGCCTGTACTATTGTCTGTACCTCTCACTGAGAGAAAGCACATGCTATCAGCATGTTTTGGCGAAGTGCTTTGTTGATATGTAGTTAAGACTCTACAACCTTGGGAGAGCTGTGATGCTGGGGAGCTTTTGTGTGTGTGCGTTGGATGCTCTGTGCAGGCCCAATATTGAAGATGGACATTTTCTGCACACAACACCAGACGTGAAGACGCCTTTCTGCAACCTCCGAGGTCAACAATGATCTAAATCTAGTCATGGGGCGACAACTCGTCTACCTAGTTTAGTGATATGCTCTGCTATCTATCCTTGTGTGGAAATTTACCATGACTGTGCATTTTCTCTGAGCCAATCAGAATCATACACCTTGAAGTAATGAAGTGGCTAGACCTTGAAAACAGTATAACTGTTGGGACAATTGTATGTATGGTACGACGAGACCGGTAGAGAGCTCTCCATAGACTTTCTATTGCGTGAAGTGGCCTCCTTGTCATTTCGGACTTATCGTGACAAGGTGTAGATAGAAGCTAAAGAACACAGAACCAAAAACCCAGAAGTTTTTATAAGCTGTTGACCCCAAAAAACGAGCGTTTAAATACATAAAAGTGGACACAGGCAATAAAGACAGAGCGCGACATGTTATATTTTACTGAGAACTACGCCCACTGGAGGGGAACGCAACCAACGACAGGAAATATAATAGAATATAATAGAAAAGAGAACTCTCTGCATGGGAGACAGTCCTGTAGCCAGAAGACACACAGTACAAACTTCTGAGATGGCTACACAAAGAAGACCCCGACCAAAAGAAAGTGTGCCCGAACGACTTATTTCATTGGAGGCAACGAGATCTGCAAGAATACTTTTCTGTTTCTTATCGGGTGAGTTTCCATAAACATCAAGTTTGTCGTTTTTTTGTTCATTCTAAAAACACGTACACGTTATCTCATGTTTAGACCTTCCCTAACCTACCTATTGTCATTAACTGGCATTTTAATTGTAACCATTAGCATCGTATCACTTGCCAAAAAACCCCATTACTATAATGGGCTTTTAGATGGTAATTTTAGCATCTGCTATCCTTTATTATTAATAGTATGCGGCCAATTTCTCCCATTGCTTCTGTCGTTGCTATGCAACCATGCAGCTTTACAGGAGGGAGCTTTAAAGGGGGAATGGCTTATCTAAATGAGATGTAAATGAGCCCTTTTGTCACTCCCAGCAGGTGAGAACTGCACAATCTTTTAGAGGCTGTTCTCTAGCCTTTAAACTTTTTTAAATGCCTACCTTCAAATGGCCACAACTTCTCCAAATATTATCAGATTTCCATGTGTTACACATCGTTGTAAAGCTTGGAGACCACACTTTCAGAATATCTGAATAACTCAAAATGCACCAGAACCGACTTGTGTCCCTACTTTCCGTTATTGGTCACATATGCTCCTGGACACAAGTCAGTTCTGGTGCATTTTGAGTTATTCACATATTCTGAAAGTGTGGTCTCCAAGCTTTGGAATCGGTGCCTTGATACAGCACTCTGGGAACAGCCTATTCGTTCAGAAATTTCTTTCTGTGTCTTACCCTCTCGCTTGTGGGAATCAATGATGGCCTTCTGGACAGCAAAGCTTGTTTAGAGAACCTTTTCATGATATGCAAATATTTTGACATAGGAATTTTATTAAAACAATAAAAGACCTGAAATATTTCAGTTGGTGTGCAATTAATAAAATATATGAAAGTGAAATTATCATTACATTATGGAAAATAATGATCACAATATGCTCATTTTTTGAGAAGAACCTGTACATACCTTTATTTTATGTATATGTGTTTCCCAACCCTATTCCTAGAGGACCCCCAGCACTGCTCTTGTTGATGTCTCGCTGCACGGTTAATCGTTAAAAGATCACAATCTTGATTCAAACACCTGCCCAATCTATTCCTAAATGTCAATGATTCAGCTAAGTCTATTAAACCTTTGAAAAGTATGATCACTGCAGAACATTCTTAGTTTATCCAGAATTTTGCAGGTCTAATGTCTCCCTTATCTCTGTGCTTTTGCACATTTAACACACCCTACCTCCTCATTAGTAGATTGCAAGACTTGAATTGGGTGTGTTTGATGAGGAGACATACAAAATGTGTAGTGGTTGGCGTCCCAGGACAAGTTTGAGAAGCACTGCCTTATCTGACCTATGTATTTCTGGTCTTGGAGTCTCTACTAACAAACTGATTAGTTGAATCATGTGTTTGATTAGGAAGAGTTCAGAAATGTCTAATGCTGGTGTGCCACCAGGAACAGGGATTGGAAAACACTGCTTTAATCACATTCATGTACTCATGTAACACTCATGTTGCACTTTTTAATCCTGTTTTTTTTTCTTTGACAGAATTATTATATAATATAGGGTTTTTCCTGCACTGGCAATTCTGTCAACTATCCCGGGCGTCATTCACGCTGACCCTGGCCCATCAGGCAGTCCTTATTATTTGCTATGTTTCTTTTCACTGCTATGCTGATGACACTCAACTTTACCTTAGGACAAATTCTTCCCCCTCTGCTACCCTCACTCGATCCACTTCGATCACTTACCGGGATGAGATAAAGACGTGGATGAAGCAAAACTTTCTGCAGCTAAACAGTTTCAAGACTGAAGCGATCCTAGTCGGCACTCCACTTCAGGTCCGTAAATCCATCATCACCTGCATTGCTTTCTCTGATCAGGACATTCCACTTTCCACATCAGTCACCAACCTGGGGGTCAGAATGGAATCACAACTCACTTTTGAAGCTCACATCAAACATCTGTAAGACCTCCTTCTTCCACCTCAAAAACACCTCAAAAACATGGCCAAACTTCATCCTATGCTAACACTGGCAGATGCGGAGAAGCTTGTCCTGCGCTCCTTATTGGCATTCCTGACAAAAATCTCCAGAAGCTGCAATATATTCAAAACAGCGCTGCTAGGATGCTGATGAGGGTGTGCAAATACGAGCAAATACGAGCATATCCCCATTCTCAAATCACTCCACTGGCTTCCTGTCTCACTGAGGGACAAGTATAAGATCTCCCTCCTTACTCACCAGTGTATCCATGATGGCGCACCCACCCATCTCAAGGAACTCCTCACCACACAAACATCCACCCACGTAACCTCCGTTCTGTTTCCACTTATCTTCTCAAAACTCCCAGGACCAAACTCCGTACAATAGGAGATCGGGCCTTCTGCTCAGCAGCCCCCAGTCTGTGGAACGCTCTCCCTGACCACTTGCGGACCCAACAGACTGTAGATGCTTTTAAACGTGGTCTTAAAACCCACCTTTTCAGGAGAGCTTTTGATTGATTTGTTACTGATAGATTGTGTGTTGATCTCAGCATAAAGTAAAAAGGGACATAGGTATTTGTTGTTCTCTGTGAGGCTGCAGTCCAACATATGGTTTTCATTATGGAAGCACCTATAGCAACAGGTTCTGCTGGGATTGGATGGAGAAAAGGTCCCTGGTTTTTCTGTTAAAAGTATGAAGAAGTCTTGCAGGGCCTCTAGGTCAAATGGATAGCTGACCAGATGGCAACCATATTAGCCTTGTTTATGTATAGATCTCACATTCCTTTACCATGAGTTAGATGATGTATTCTCTCTGTGATTGGTTAAATTTTTCTACCCCCCTTTTACATCCTATGTATATATTCTGCATCCCTGGCCTTAATAAAATTAGATTCTTTGAGATTTTACTCTCCCTCAGCGCTGAGACTTGTTTATTCAACTGCCAATTCAGGATTGGGATGAGGCATTATACAAGGGACTAAAACCTATCAATCTGTTGGCTCGTTCAGGATTTCTCAAGAGGTAGGAAATAAAATGCTTAAATGCATCTTACTGTCTGTTGAGAAATTGATCCTTGTATTTGCGTGCCAAACTTTTTTCATATTTGTTAAAAGTGGATATCCTCGTATTTTTGTGATAAATGCGGGAAGAGTGAAGAGGGACTGATCACCCTTTCATTTTTGGTGTGGGATGGGAATAGATGAGTTTGAGTTAAAAAAATAATTTTTTCTCATAAGCCTATTTCAGTGGTATCCTCAGTTCTCTTTGGCAGTTGAATAAATAATAATAATTTTAATTGGCAATTCTCTAAAATTGTAAAACTTGCATGAAAGCAGAGATCTTTGTTGGCTGTTTCAAATGGGTGACACAATTAGTCGACCATTAATGGGAGAAACTCCCAGGGATTTTATGAATCGCAATAATAAAGTGTTGTACACAGAGCCATATCTATCTAATCTCGCGGGATGGTCAGAAGGAAAAATACAATTAGATCCGTTTCCCTGCGATGGTTCTTTCAAAGAGGAAAAAATGCGCGCTGCAAAAGATATGATTTTCAATCACTGGGGTGATCCAGAATGGTCAAGCTATATGAAAGACGCATACAAAGTCTGGATGAAAATGAAAACCTATTGGGACAAGGGTCCAGATTTGACAAAACAAAATAGCTCTAGCTCTCTGACTCAGCTGAAAGCTGAATGCTCTAGCTCTCTACCCGAGCTGAAATCTGATATCTCTCTTCCTCCGTATGAATGCATTGCATCTACAGAAGCTCCAAAGCTAGAGATTAGGAGACTGTATCTGCTGTTGCCAAACACAAATGACACTTTTCCATTTGTTCAAGTACCCAATGGGTACAAAATTAATTCCTTAAGCATAACGGAAGCAACAGCGATCTGCAAAGATTTGCCAGATCCTGTTCGCTCTCCTCATAAATTTGTAGCAGTACTGAAAAGGTTAACAGCATACAGTCAAATGACGGGGCGAGATTACCGCTTTATTTTGACTAAAACACTGCCTGCTGAAATTATGGAGGAAGAAATGATTGAAGGAATTCATTACTTAAATCCTGTATACGATATACCGCCCGTTCGTCGTGTTGAGACTCAGAAAACTCCTTCGAAAACGTCTCAGGTTACTCGCGTAACCTATGTTCTCTGAATAGGGAACGAGACGCTGCGTAGTGACGCATTTGGGAACGCCCACTGGGTGTGCCGATTGTCTGAAGCCCTTATAGAATCACGCCAATTCATTGGCTGATGGCGCAGCGCCGCCCCCAAGCTCAACACCTTGAGCCTATACTAGCGCGCATCTGTCTTATCTCCAGATTTTTCTGCCGAAGAAAGCCTGTCGGCAGTACAAGGAGCTTGGCAGCGTACGCAGCGTCTCGTTCCCTATTCAGAGAACATAGGTTACGCGAGTAACCTGAGACGTTCTCTTTCATAGGTTCACTCGACGCTGCGTAGTGACGCATTTGGGAACGGTATACCAAACACGCCAAGCTAACGTGCTGCCGCATCTGGCACAAAACGCCAGGAAAAATCCTGCATGGCTGGATTTAAGCAGAAAGAACATGCGAACCCGGAGCCATGTCAAGATCCAAACTATAAAACTTCACAAATGTGTGCGGAGAGGACCAACCTGCCGCTACACAAATGTCTTCTAAACAAACTCCCTTAAAAAGAGCCTGAGAGGCGCACACCTCTAGTAGAGTGTGCTCGACGCCTAGAGGTGAAGGAAGTCCGCGCACCTCATAAGCTAAGGAAATAGCCTCTGTTAGCCAATGCGAAACTCTCTGTTTTGAAGCGGCGAGCCCACTGCAGCCAGCTCCAAAACATACCAGTAACTGGCTAGACTTCCTCCAACCACCCGAACGGTCCACATATATCTTCAATGCCTGGACCGGACATAACAAGTTCAACCTTTCGTCCTCCGAGGAGGCAAAAGGCGGAGGGTGGAAAGAATGGAGGACAGTAACCTGAGCGAAAAGAGGTTGACAAAACCTTGGGCACATAACCCGGCCTGGGTCTTAAGGAAACCTTAACCAGTCCAGGAGCAAAATCCAAACAAGTCTCGCTAACAGAGAGAGCTTGTAAGTCCCCTACTCGCTTCAAAGAGGTCAAAGCCAACAAAAGAGCCACCTTAAGAGTCAGAATCCGAACTGTTGCTGACTCCAGGGGCTCAAAGGAGCCTCCGACAACCCCTCCAGGACAACTGACAGGTCCCAGGAGGAACAGTAGGGGGGCGTACTGGTCTCAGGCGCCTAACCCCTCTCATGAAGGACGAAACTAGCCTCTGTCTCCCCAAAGGAATCTCGTCCGTCTCTCTGTGAGCGGCCATGGCGGCTATATACACCCTGAGCGTAGTGGCCGCCGCGCGCAAACTTCTCTTGTAAGAACTCCAGTACCGAACCAACGGGCAGTTAACTGGGTTCACTTTACTGAGCAGAACACCATGTCCCAAACACTCCCCACTTCGAGGAATAGAGCTTTCTAGTAGAGGGAGCTCTAGCATTATCAATGGTCTCCTGGACATCTGCGGGAAGACCAACACTTACAGTGGGTGGCCCTTGATCGGCCACACCCATAGCTTCCAAATCTCTGGACGAGGATGCCAGATCCTGCCCTGAAGCTGGGACAACAGGTCTTTCCTGACTGGAATCTCCCAGGGGGAGGACTCCAGAAGAGGAATCAGCTCTGAGAACCATATCTGGGACGGCCAAAATGGTGCTACCAGCAGGAGAGACAGACCGCTCTGTCTCACCCTGTGCAGGACCGCCGGAATCAACTTGATGGGCGGAAATGCATAAAGTTTCAGCCTTGGCCAAGGATGAGCGAACGCATCCAGTCCCAGCGAAGCTGGAGGGTTTAGGGAGAACCAAAGCGGACATCCGACGCAAAGAGGTCCACCTCTGCCCTGCCGAACCTCTCCCAAATCTGGGCTACCACTAGTGGGTTCAGCATCCATTCCCCTGACCTGAGTTTCTGCCTCGATAGAAAATCTGCTGCGAGGTTCAGGATCCCAGGAACATGGACCGCCCTGAGGGATAGGAACTTGTCCTGAGCCCACAGGAGAAGGCGCGCGCATGCCCGTTCAGGGTGCGCGACCGCGATCCCCCCTGGCGATTTACATAAGACACCACCGCCATGTTGTCTGTCCTGACAATGACTTGGTGCCCTATAAGGAAGGGAAGAAAGTGCCAAAGGCCCAGGAAGACCGCTCTTAACTCCAGACAGTTTATGTGCCAGGTTAGAGACTCCCCGTCCAGATTCCGTATGCTGGCGGCCTTCAACACCGCACTCCCAACCGGTGAGAGGCGTCCGTCGTAATCATCTGGCGACGGAATACAACCCCCATGCTGACACCTCTCTGGAGAAAGAGAGGGTCTCGCCACACTGATAGAGCTCGAGAACAACTTTGCGACACTCTCAGTAGGCGATAGGGCGATCCTGTTGATCGAGCCCCTGCAGACTTCATCCACCAGTGGAACGGTCTCATGTGAAGCAGACCCAAAGGAAGCACTTGGGAGGCTGCGGCCATGAGACCTAGAAGCCTGCGACAGGTCCCGACAGACACATGCTGGCCGAGCACGAAGCGGGCCAGACATGTCCTGATGCTGGAAATCCGGGCAGGAGCCAACTGGGCCTGCATTGACAGATTCCAGACAGACCCCTAAAAGATGGTCTGCTGGGACGGTATGAGAACACTCTTGTCGGTGTTCACTCTTAGGCCAAGAGACTGGACATGGCGAAGCACAATGTCCCTGTGACGGTTTGCCAGCTCCTTGGACTGAGCCAGAAGGAGCCAATCGTCCAGATAGTTCAGTATACGGATGCCCTGGAGCCTCAGCGGGGCCAGCGCGGCATCCATGCACTTGGTAAAAGTCCTTGGCGCTAGAGCAAGACCAAAGGGAGTACTTTGTATTGAAAAACCTTCCCTCGAAGGCAAACCTGAGGAACTTCCTGTGTCGAACAACCTGAATATGAAAATAAGCATCCTTCAGGTCTATCGACACGAACCAGTCCCCTGCACGAACTTGGGCAATGATAGACTTCAGTGTAAGCATCTTGAAACGCCCTCTGATGAGGAGAAGTTCAAAGCAGCGCAGGTCTAGTATAGGCCGCAAACCGCCGTCCTTCTTCGGAACCAGGAAGTAACGGCTGAAAAACCCCTGTTCTACCTCCGCCTCGGCCGCCTCTGAAGCGCGGCGGGAGCGGATGATTCCTTCTCAAAAAGCGCGAGCCTCAGTGCGGAGGGTTTTGAGAAGGAGATTTTCACAAAATCTACATTTCGAGGTGCCCTGAACCGCCTCGCGCGTGAGCAAAACCCATGCACTTAACGCACTTACCATGCGGGTCGTCACTCGAGATAAAGCGAGTGCACGGCGGGGGACAACGACGAAACTCCATCGCACTTCACGAAGAGGAGAACAAAGTTCCGCTATCCGAAGTCGCTGAAGTGCGAAGGTGAAGTAAAGTATTAGTTTTGGGTCAGAAGAATCGCACGAAGGGAGCGATGCTACCACTTCGTGAAGGCAGAAAAATCTGGAGATAAGATGGCGCGCGCGCTAGTATAGGCTCAAGGTGTTGAGCTTGGGGGCGGCGCTGCGCCATCAGCCAATGAATTAGCGTGATTCTATAAGGGCTTCAGACAATCGGCACACCCAGTGGGCGTTCCCAAATGCGTCACTACGCAGCATCGAGTGAACCTATGAAAGAGAACCCTTGATTTTTCTAAACACTCAATATTTGTTGATTCCGATGACGAGGAGGATGACGAGTGGGTATGGGCCAGGTCAGGTAAGCTCAAAGAGTTTTTCAAGCAATTGACTGCCTTTTTGCTGAAAGTGTCTTCTGCTAAACAAGACATATCACATGCAGCAAACACTAAACAGAAAACTGGTGAAAGCCCTGTTGCATTTTTTAACAGATTTAAACATGCTTGGGTTGATGAATCTGCGATTCCAATTGAGCAAAATTGTCCGTTGTTCTTGAATACGTTCCTAAATAACATGAATAAGGACACGGCACAGTTAATTCGCATAACTACTCCAAATATCACCACAATTTCTGTTGATGAATTGGGACGACGCTTGCGTGAGCTTTCCTCTGCTGGAGCTTTTGATGCCTCCATGGGGAAAACTCCAGCAATGCTACAAATTAACTCTGCGATAAATCCACACTCATCTGTAAATGTGAGATGTTGCTTTTATTGTGGAAAACCTGGACATTTTGAACGAGACTGTAGGAAGAAAACATGGGATTTAAGGAAGAGGTCAGAAAAGCAGATGACAAGGAACTTTGGTGGCTCTCAGCGAAAGCCCCAATTGCGCCTCTCCTGCTCAGACTGGGAGACACAATCCTGCCTATCCCACATCATGGCCACAATGACTGAGCTCCAGTTCAGATAAGCCCTCTTTTGATAATTTTTCATTGATTTCTTTGAATTATCCGAATGTGTCAACTGTTTTGCCATTTATTGAATTAAATGTTGACCATAAACCTTATGTTTTTCTAATTGATAGTGGTGCCACCATCTCATCAGTATCTTCTCTTGTTTATGAAGGCCTGATTACAGGAAGGCATGTGAATTCTGTGGGAATAAACGGTGTTCCTATAAAATGTGAAATGACGCCAAGCTTGACGGTTACTTCTAATGATATCCCTTCATTGTTTAAAATGAATGCTTTTGCAATATTACCCGATTCTCCATTCTGCCTTTTGGGTAGAGATTTGATGCATAAATTGGGTATTCAAATTCACTTTGATGCTGATTCTCTGCAAATTATGTTTCCTGCAGCCTACTCTCTCTCACTGTTGATACAGGAAGTGTGCTCCTTGAGGACGAGACTGCAACTGAGCTCATACAGGAAATTGAAGGCGTAAACCCCAAGTTGTGGGCGGCCCATAAGGATGATGCAGGATTCATCGAAGTACAGCCCTATGTCGCTAAGCTAATAACAGACAAGCCTGTTTATCAAAACAATACCCCCTCTCAAAAGAGAAGGTGGATGGTATTATCCCTGTAATTGATAAGTTACTGGCTCAAGGCATTCTGGTGCACACTCATTCTCCTTATAATACACCAATTAATCCAATTAAGAAAGCAAATGGTTCTTGGCGTCTAACTCAAGATTTGAGAAAAGTTAATGAGTTAGTGACTCCTTTGTCTCCAATTGTACCTGATGTGCAAACTGTAATTAATTCTATACCTTTTGAACATTCATTTTATACTATTGTAGATATTTCTAGTGCCTTCTTCAGCATTCCTGTTGATCGCCGGACTCAGCCATTGTTTGCTTTTACCCTAGAAAAATCACAGCTAACATGGACACGACTTCCACAAGGGTTCAGGGATTCTCCGGCTGTTTTCTCTGCCGTAGTGCACGCAACGCTGAAAGATGCCAAGCTTCCTCCAAACACCTGTCTGCTTCAGTATGCAGATGACATCCTCATCACAGTTGCATCTGAGGACATGTGTGCTGCTGCCTCTAGAATTGTCTGTAACATTTTGGCAGAGGCTGGTTTCAAGGCATCCAGATAGAAACTGCAATGGGTTCAGAGGAGGGTTGAATACCTTGGACATGAACTGTCACAGGGCAAGCTGCAAGTGTCTGCTGACAGAGTGAAAGCTATTGCTACCTTCAAACACCCAACAACAAGGTTGCAAATGCAAAGCTTCCTGGAACTAATTAATTACTGCAGATTATGGATGCCCAGCTGTTCGATTCATGACAGAATCCTGCGCGCTGCTACTCTGGGGGACACAGAGGAAATTACATGGACAGCGGAAATGGACAAAGCATTCAGACATTTGAAATCCTCCCTCACAAGACCTCCTGCCCTCGGCCACCCGAATTACACACAAGACTTTCACCTGTACGTGCATGAAGGCGGAGGCACAGCCACGGGAATCCTGGCCCAGAACCACAGAGGTAATTTTCGTCCAATTGCGTATCTGTCTAAAACTCTTGATTCTGTAGCCAGGGGACTCCCTGCTTGTTGGCATGCAGTGGCTGCCACAGCGATCATGGTACAGGATGCTGAACGAATTGTGTTATCACATAAATTGATAGTGCACACGTCACATCAGGTAGGAGTCATTATGAGCAATATTTCTACTCAACATATGACTGCTCAACGCCGTTCTGGCTATGAGGTTATATTGTTAGCTACTGCTAATTTGATTCTGAAACAACTTCTGCTATTCATGGCCCTACTGTACATTTGCACAGGTTGCTGACGCAAGGTGAATTTGAGAGTGATGACCACGATTGCCTGACCAGAATCCAAATTTAGACTGCCTGCAGGCCAGATGTTTCTACATCTGTCCTGGAGGAGGGACGGGACTGGTACATTGATGGATCCTGTTTCAAGCCGAATGATAACGAATATTTGTGTGGAAATGCCATTGTTGAATTACCTGATCGTGTAATTGAGGCATACTCTTTGCCATATAGGTCAGCACAAGTTGCGAATTAATTGCTTTGACGAGAGCTTGTCAATT
The DNA here is from genome assembly GCA_023029165.1 of Gobiocypris rarus. Taxonomy (NCBI): domain Eukaryota; kingdom Metazoa; phylum Chordata; class Actinopteri; order Cypriniformes; family Gobionidae; genus Gobiocypris; species Gobiocypris rarus. The sequence continues at coordinate 10,586,548 of CM040910.1, read as the reverse complement.
GGCAAAAGATCAGTGTGTCAATATATACACTGACTCCAAATATGCATATAGCATAGTCCATGATTTTGCTAAATTATGGGAAGAGAGAAATTTTAAAACCTCAGATGGAAAGCCAATTGTTCACCATAGCATTGTAGCTGAGCTCATTAACGCAGCTCAGCAACCATCAAAACTCGCTGTTATTAAAATAACTGGACATGTGTCAGGAGAAACAGATGAAGCCAAAGGAAACAGATTTGCAGATGAAATAGCAAAATGGGCTGCGAAAGAAGTGATATTAAGTCCTCATGTAAGTGAAAGGGGCACCAATGTGCCTATAATGAATTCATCATTGACTACTGATTTGGACATTAGAATATTACAAGCTAACCCTACGCAAAATGATTTAACTCATTGGTCAGACAATGAGGTAAAACCAGATCAAGCTGGAATTTTAAGGTAGACTCGCACTACCTGAATCTACGATCGTTATGCTATGTAGACATTATCATGGTGTATCACATGTGGCAAAAAGGAAGGTGATACAAATGCTGAATCGATCTTACTGCATAGCAAATGTTCGACGAAATACTCTTTTGATTTTGGATGCTTGCCTGGTGTGTGCTCAAACCAACAAGCACAAGGCAATTAAACCTGACTCTTTACCACACCCTGAGCTACCATTCCAGCACATGCAAATTGATTTTACGCACATGCATCCTTGCGGAAATAAGAAATATTTGGTTGTGATTGTTGACAGATTTTCTAAATGGCCGGAAGCTTTTCCATGTGGAAGAGAAAATGCACAGACGGTAGTTAAAGCTCTAGCTAAAGACATCATACCGCGTTTTGACATACCATTTGTTATAGATAGTGATAATGGAACTCCGTTCGCTTCTAAAGTCACACAATTGTTAGCCAAAGAGCTTAATATTACCTGGAAATTTCACATACCATATAATCCGAGATCAAGTGGACAAGTTGAAAATCTTAATCGGATTATCAAAGATCGTCTTAATAAAGCATGTCTTGATACAGGCAGAAATTGGGTTGATTTGCTACCTGCCGTATTGACAGAAATAAGAATGTCACCATCAGCAACAACAAAGATGTCTCCATTTGAAATCTTAATGGGTAGACCTTTCCCGACCCCATGGGTCAAAGGTCGCGCTGGCGATTTTTCCACAGGTGACACGGAGGTGATCATCACGGATTATGTGGATTCCCTAGTCAAAACTTTGAATAGCATCAATGCTGATGTGTCTCTCTCTCTCTCCCTCTACCTGCAGAAAAGCCTACTCATCCTTTCATTCCAGGACAGCAGGTGCTGATAAAGTGTCTGAAGCCCACAAAACTAGGAGAACCGAAGTATCTGGGGCCCGCCACGGTGATTGCTGTGACGAGAACAGGAGTGCTGACGGACTTCCAGCCACAGTGGATCCATGCCAGTCGACTGAAAACAGCTCCATCCCAGGGGAATGTTCTGATCGACGTGGAGGTGGAAACCAGTGTGCCAAGGAAAGATTTGACGGAAGGAGAACCAAGACGTTCAAAAAGGAAAAGAAGAAAGAAAGTGCTAGATATATAGAACCAGCAATTATCATTGGAGCTCTCCAGCCATGATTGCTAAAGTTATATTTTATCTGGTGGTGATGGTGAATGTACTTATTAATATACAAGCTGCTGTTAGCACTGGTAATGAAACTTGGGTACATCATGACGATGAACCACATGCTTTCGCAGATAATATGTGGTGGCGTTTAGCCAACTACACTGCGAAAAATGAAGGAAACCAGGTGACTGTTATGTTTGCACAAAAATGCCACATAGTGCTTCCGGACCACATGTAGAGATTAAATCACCATTGACAGAAGAAGAATTAGAATGCCCTCTTTACATTAGCATTACTGGAATTATAGCTCCTAATAGTCCTTCAAGATGGAGTTGTGGAAAAGGTAGAATAATGATTGTTGAAACACAAGTACAGGCTAAAGTAACAACCATTGGCTCTATTCCAGACTCACTGATATGCATGGAAAGGGAAACTGGAACAGTGAGACTGGGGGAAATTCCTAAAAGTAAATGTAATCAAACATACCATCACTGTGAGATACAAGATAAGCCATGTTGTATGAATTGTTTGCATTATGGAAATTTTAATAGGACTAAGTGTGCTAAAGAAAAAACACTTCCTTACTCTACTATGATTGCTTATGGATGGGCTGATCCTTTTGTCCAGAAGACATGTGCTGATTATTGTAAACTTGTGCCTGGTCAAAATTGCCATAGATATGCTCCTTCTTCACAAGGAACTAGGGCAGTCAAAGATTGGTTTTGGTTGTGTGGACGTAGAGTTTACACTATTCTTCCAGAAGATTGGAGTGGAAGATGTGCTCTAATCACTTTGGAAGAATATTCCATGGTTATTAGACCACACAAAACCCACATTATACTAAATCAAAATAAGAAAAAGAAACGCTCCCTCTCTGACCGCAGTTCAACTGGTAGTTTAAACAGGATGGCAACACATGCTTGTATCTGCCTTAATTCCTATTGGTGTAATACTATTAATTATCGCATTTATTATCTGTTGTATTATTCCATTTATTAGAGCTCTGATTAATCATGCTATGAATAACTTTGTATCCTCTCAATATGCTTTGACAAATAGAATTTTAAAGTGAATGAAGAAGAATTCAGGAAATGTTTGCTGAAATTTTAATGAAGGTAAAGAAAGTGATTGTATGTGTATGTAAGTATTGCTGAGATCTGGGTGTGGCAATTTTATTGCCAAAAGGGGCAATTGATAGATTGTGTGTTGATCTCAGCATAAAGTAAAAAGGGACATAGGTATTTGTTGTTCTCTGTGAGGCTGCAGTCCAACATATGGTTTTCATTATGGAAGCACCCCCACCTATAGCAACAGGTTCTGCTGGGATTGGATGGAGAAAAGGTCCCTGGTTTTTCTGTTAAAAGTATGAAGAAGTCTTGCAGGGCCTCTAGGTCAAATGGATAGCTGACCAGATGGCAACCATATTAGCCTTGTTTATGTATAGATCTCACATTCCTTTACCATGAGTTAGATGATGTATTCTCTCTGTGATTGGTTAAATTTTTCTACCCCCCTTTTACATCCTATGTATATATTCTGCATCCCTGGCCTTAATAAAATGAGATTTGAGATTCCATGAGATTCTTTGAGATTCCATGAGATTCTTTGAGATACTCTCCCTCAGCGCTGAGACTTGTTTATTCAACTGCCAATTCAGGATTGGGATGAGGCATTATACAAGGGACTAAAACCTATCAGTTACTTCTTATTTTTCAGTTTTATTTACGTATTCATTTATTTTTGTTGTTTATTGTTTTAAATCTGTAGCACTTTGAGCTTTTGCTTAATATAAAGTGCATTACAAAGAACATTTATTATTATTATTATTATTATTATTATGTTTCCATCATCCTGTGTTTATGCACATTTTGAGGAGTGTGTGTATATATATATATATATATATATATATATATATATATATATATATATATATATATATATATATATATATACAATGGATATAGTGTGTGTGTCAGCTTAACATATTTTCCCATTCATAATTCCTATGTTTGTGATTTACACTTCTGCTCTTAACATTGTTTTCAAATGACAGAGTGGCTTAAAAATAATATCTAGCCACTAAGTTAGGTTGAGCAATACATGAAAGAGACGTCTATCCATAGGGCCTAATGGATTCGTGACAATGGAACCAAGACAATCATGGAAATATTCAAGGAGTATCCACGTCTACTCGACACTCAAGGCATGGTGGGTTTAAATTTAAGAAATAAAAACATTGGCTCAGTATTTTCTAAGTAAACGTTGTCATGTTTGCCTTTGTTTTGTATTTTGTAGATATCCCAGGATTTCTTAATTTTGAATCCAGACTTTATAATTCTTAATTTAATTTTAATTATATTCACAGATTGCATCAAAGGACTCTCGTCCTGTAATACTGACAAAGAGCAGTTGTTCTTGTGTTGCTGGACTGTGCAACCTCATTGTTGCACTACTATACCAAACAGCCCACTACTCACAGCTTGGCATCAGTGCAGTTCTCCCAGTTCACAGCTGTACTGAAACGGAGCAGCGTTGGCACAAAGCTAGAACAATGGTAATTTAAATTGAATTTGGTTATACAAATTATATAAAAACTGAACAACTGGAAATGCAATAAAGTAATAAATAGAATGAGCATTATTTAAGATATATGTTTTATTAGCTTTGTAAGTACTATGAATGAACATCATCACTGCTCTTTAGGAAGAAAAAAAAATTCTACATGACTAGTCAGTAACAGCATTTCTGTCGACAGTGACTATATAGAAATATTTGTTTGAATTGACTGTTGAAAACTGTTATCTAGTATTCCAAATTGTGCTGTAATAATGATTTTTTTAATATTATGGCCCCTCTGTGTTTTCTAGGGAGTTAAGCCTGGTTCTTGTTAATAGAATGGTGGTTCTGTCTGCAAGACTCAAAAAGAGGAAGCTTGCTTGAGGGGTTAAGGTACAACACAAAAATTCTTCAGTGTGTAGTATTTTGCTTCTTTTTTTTTCTTTTTTTTAATGAATTTACACCTTAATAAGTGTAAACAATAAGTAAAATTGTTTAAGAAAAATTGTTTAAATATTTTATTACTGTAACTATAATATACTATTAAAATTATTACTATTAAAATTACTATGCAATCAAAACACTTCAAATGATTCAGAATGCTGCGTCACATCTTGTCTTCAACGAGCCCAAAAGGGCCCATGTCACACCTCTCTTCATCTCTCAGCACTGGCTGCCACTCGCTGCCCGCATCAAGTTCAAGGCCTTGACGCTCGCTCGGCACCGACATACTTCGACTCACTGCTACGGGTCTACACCCCCACCAGAACCCTTCGCTCAGGTTAGGAGCGTAGGCTTATGGTACCATCACAGAGAGGCATGAAATCCCTCTCCAAAACTTTTTCATTCACCGTTCCCGGCTGTTGGAAAGATCTTCCCACCTCCATACGGATTTTGAAACACTGTCAACATTCAAAAGTGAGCACTTAATCTTATCAAAAAAACTCTTATTTTTCCTCTATTTCTCTTTTATTCCCTCCCTTTTCTAGCTTAGGCTACTCTGAGTAATGTCCAAAACTTGGTATTTAAGGCACTTTTTGTGTTTCTTCGCCTCTTCATGACTGATCGCTTCCTGTACTCCTCAGTTGTAAGTCGCTTTGGATAAAAGCGTCTGCTAAATGCATAAATGTAAATGTATTAGACTCAAGTATTGCAGATACCAATAGGGAGCAATATTTGCTTGGAATTGATTTTTAACAGCATTTGAGAGTCAATTCAAGTCAAATTCATTTATATAGCGTTATATAGTTTTACAATGAGGATTGTTCCAAAGCAGCTTTACAGTGTTAAACAGAAAAATATTGCAACAAAATTTTATTCGGCTATATGTTTGCTTTGGAGAAAACGGTGATATCATCAGCTCATTTCAATTTATCATACAGTGATAATGTGGGCAGATTAGAGATATAGTTGATATAGTTCATTTGTTTAGTAATTCATTTTATTTGGATATTTAGTTGAAAATTTTGACCAAAATGTTAGTGTCCCCAACTGAGCAAGCCAAGCCAGAGGCAACAGTGGCAAGGAACCAAAACTCCATCAGGGCATAATGGAGAAAAATAAACCTTGGGAGAAACCAGGCTCAGTCGGGGTGCCAGTTCTCCTCTGGCCAATTAACAAACAGCGTATTATTATTATTCTGGTAACCTTACAGGTCAGAAATCATATTAGATCGGAATATTCTAAAGTTCGAGGCATCACGCCAAAGACAGGTTTATGTAGGATGTTGTGTCGGCAAACAATTATTAAACAGGAATATTCAAAGGATCAGAGTCATCACGCCGGATACGGTTTATTGAGGATGCCGTGTCGGCAAGCATTGTAAGGACATTTCAAGGGTCTTTAGGGTAAAGGTTTAAGGGGCTTAAGGGTCACTAACACATCCATGTCAAATTCTTCAGCTCATACTAAAAAATATGAATATAAAATTTGACAGATTAAAACTAAGGAAATGTACATTGTGATGTCACGTGATGATCCTTTGGTGGATTCTGCCTTTGGCAAAATTCAGTGCTGTCATACCAGCAGCCAGCAGCAACAACACGCAACATTACTTACCATCAGAATGCCCCACTACCGCTACAGCCTTGACACATCTGTTTGCTTGTTTGTCCATAGTGAGCAAATGGATAGCTTCCAGCCTTCCATCCTTCTTCGGAACTATAAAGTACCGGCTGTAAAACCTTGATTCTCTGCACTCTTTATAGCCTCTTTGCGCAGAAGAGTCTGTACCTCTTGTTCCATAACCAGAGCCTGCTCGGGGATGACCACTGTGGATACCACCCCGTTATCTATCTGCAGGACCCAATCAGAGAAATTTGGCAGAAGTTTCCACGCTGCCAGAAAATCTACTAAGGGAACCAGCCTCTCAAGGCCGGCCTCTGGTGTTTGTTGAGCGGTCAGCTTGGTGTCCTGAAACGGCGCACTGGCAGGGATCAACCGAACCGACCCTCTTTGAGCCCTCCTCGGAGGGCATGAGCTTCCCGTGCCGCTACCTTTCCGGGCGGACATGAAGACGTGTGCTCGCTGAGGACCGCTGCGCCCTGAAGCACCAGAGGTGGCAGGGTTGGCAGAACGGCCTCCTGATGGCACCGAAGGGGGACAGGCACCGTGTAATGCGGTGAACACCGACCCACTCTGAAGAGGACTGCCATCAGAAGTCTGACCCTTCCGGTGTCAGGACTTTATTTTATTTTTAATGCAGTCAAATATCAACCAGACAACTAAAAACGGTCTGGATGAAAGGCTGAATATAATGTATTAATACAGATTATCTTCTGAAAAGTATTTATCATTTAATTCCTCAGAATTAAATGCAGCCAAATATCAACCAGACAAGTGAAAACGGTCTGGATGAGAGGCTGCATATAGTGAATAGTATTTATCATTTAGTTCCTCAGAATTAAATATAGCCGAATATCAACCAGACAAGTAAAAACGGTTTGGATGAAAGGCTGAATATAATGTATTAATATAGATTATCTTCTGAAAAGTATTTATCATTTAGTTCCTCAGAATTAAATGCAGCCGAATATCAACCAGACAAGTAAAAACGGTTTGGATGAAAGGCTGAATATAGTGCATTAATACAGATAAACTTCTGAAAAATATTTATAATTTAACTTCCTCAGAATTAAATGCAGCCAAATATCAACCAGACAAGTAAAAACAGTCTGGATGAGAGGCTGCATATAGTGAATAGTATTTATCATTTAGTTCCTCAGAATTAAATGCAGCCGAATATCAACCAGACAAGTAAAAACGGTCTGGATGAAAGGCTGAATATAGTGCATTAATACAGATAAACTTCTGAAAAATATTTATAATTTAATTCCTCAGAATTAAATGCAGCCAAATATCAACCAGACAAGTAAAAACGGTCTGGAAGAGGCTGTATATAAATGTTAATACCGACATCAACTCAGATGAATATTTAACATTTAGTTTAATCAGAAAACATTTACAAAACTTGGTTTTCAAGTTGGCCGACTGAATATTCACATATATATATATATATAGGCCTATTTTTTCTCACTTTTACAAAGGGAACCATAGACAGTCTGCAAACACACATGGGCCTACTTAGTTTGCACACGATCATAAGAGAGAGAGAGAGAAAGGGAAATTTCCGTCTGCTCAATTCCCCACGCATATATTGCGGACCAAGATCCACACATTGCCTCAGCAAATGCGAGATCTGTGCCGCGATCTGTAGCAATTAGATTCTTATTGTAGATGCAGAACCATAATCTACGCGATGCCTCGGCAAACGCGCAATCTGAGCCACTAGACTCAACCCCGAAATCTACACGCTGCCTCGGCACACGCGAGACTCGAGATCGAGTCAGAATCTATATTGCAGACCCCTGATCTCCACGCTGCCTCGGCAAACGCGAGATCCGAGCCAAGGACCTTTGTTGACTTTCTCCCCTCGAGAAGAAAGCCAACAGGAGCAGAGACTCTCGATAGTGCATGTTACACGTCGGGAATTTTATGAATGAACACTGTAAGCTCCGTTTTAGTAGAGCTGACCGTGCAGCATTCTCCACTCCAAACAAACAACACATTAATCGTGTGTATCCCCACTCGTAATGAAGCGAGGGTAGGGAGGAACACACAATCAAAAATGCTGTCTGCTCGCCATTACATCTCCTGTCTATATGTATTTCTTATGTTCGTTCTTTTTTTTTGGACAAACAACAATAAAAAGACAGTTTCACACAGAGTGCCTTGCTGAAGACAACAGAAGCTGACATTGTTTGGTTCAGGGGTGCTTTATAGTTTCCTGGTCAATGACGTCACCCGCACATGACGTCCCGTCACGCCATTGGACTGATTTCATGAGTGCTTCACGACACAGTAACGCAGAGGCGTTCCCGCAGTGTTTCGACGCAGCGCGAGTTCCCTTGAAAGGGAACTGGCCCAGGTTGTAATAATTTGGCTAACTGTGGACTGATGAATGTTGAATCTGTGGGCCAGATCCTGCTGTGTTAGGCCGACTGAGAGGTGGACCATGAAGAGGAAGAACTCATCAATGGGCTGCAGAGACTGACCCTGTAAAAATAACAAGGTTTGCAATTATGTACATATAATGTGTTGGCTAGGCTTCCACTGAAAATGTAAAGTTAAGTTTTGTTCTTCTATTTCTTTATTTACCCATGCACAGCGTGTTGTTCCAGCTTCACTCCTTATTGTAGTTGCTCTTGCTCTTGATCTTGACACACGGATCATGTCGTGGGATGTTGATTCAATGAGTTTCCAGAAAATCATGAAATGGCTGTAAGTCACAAACCTAAATGAGATGTAGGACATGTTTTAAATGTATATAAATCACAAACTAAAACCAATTACTTGAAAGAAAAAACACACACATATACAGGTGCTGGTCATATAATTAGGATATCATCATAAAGTTGATTTATTTCACTAATTCCATTCAAAAAGTGAAACTTGAATATTACATTCATTCATTTCACACAGACTGATATCTTTCAAATGTTTATTTCTTTTAATTTTGATGATTACAGAACCCGAATTCCGGAAAACTTGGGACATTTTTTTTTTATTTGAATAAAATGAAAACTATAAGACTTTCAAATCACATAAGCCAACATTTTATTCACAATAGAACATAGATAACATAAATGTTTAAACAGAAATTTTACACTTTTATACACTAATTGAGCTCATTTCAAACTTGATGCCTGCTAAAGGTCTCATAAAAGTTGGGACGGGGGCATGTGTAGCATCTCCTCCTTTTCAAAAAAGTTTAGAGACGTCCGGGCATCAAGGTTATGAGTTTCTGGAGTGGTGGTGTTGGAATTTGGTCCCATTCTTGCCTAATATAGGTTTCCAACTACTGAAGAGTTTGTGGTCGTCTTTGACGTAGTTTTTTGTTTAATTATGCACCAAATATTCTCTATTGGCGAAAGATCAGGCCAATTCAGCATCCAGACTCTTCTACGATGAAGCCATGCTATTGTAATAGCTGCTGTATGTGGTTTTGCATTGTCTTGCTGATTTTAGCAGTCATTTCAAACATGCAAACATGCCTTCCAAAACATGCAAGCTGCCCATACCGTATGCACGTATGCACCCCCAAAACATCAGAGTTGCTGGCTTTTGAACTGAATGCTGATAACATGCTGGAATGTCTCCTACATCTTTAGCCCGGAGGACACGTTGTCCATGATTTTATACATGACTATACAATTTGGACTCGACTGACCATAGAACACTTTTCCACTTTGAAACAGTCCATTTTAAATGAGCCTTGACTCACAGGACATGACAGCGCTTCTGGACCATGTTCACATATGGCTTCCTTTTTGGATGATAGAGCTTTAGTTGGCATCTGCAGATGTTACGTCGGATTGTGTTTACTGACAGTGGTTTCTGGAAGTATTCCTTGACATTTAGTAATGTCATTGACACAATCAGGGCTATGAGTGATGCAGTGTCATCTGAGAGCCCGAAGACCACGGGCACCCAATAAAGATATTCGACCTTGTCCCTTAAGCACAGAGATTTCTCCAGTTTCTCTGAATGTTTGATGATGTTGTGGACTTTAGATAATGAGATTTGCAAATCCTTTGCAATTTGACGTTGAGGAACATTATTTTTAAAGTTTTCCACAATCTTTTTACTGGCCAATCAAGAACAGGGATAACATGGTCCTTAAACCAGGTACTGGTTGCTTTGGCACTGTGTGCAGGTGCCAAGTACTTTTGGAAAATGAAATCTGCATCTCCATAAAGTTGGTTTGCAGCAGGAAGCATAAAGTGCTCTAAAACTTCCTAGTATACGGCTGCGTTGACCTTTGACCTCAGAAAACATAGTGGACCAACACCAGCAGATGACTTGGCAGCCCAAACCATCACTGACTGTGTAAACTTTACACTGGACGTCAAGCAATGTGGATTGTGTGCCTCTCCTCTCTTCCTCCAGACTCGGGGACCCAGATTTCCAAAGGAAATTCTAAATTTGCTTTCATCAGAGAACATAACTTTGGACCACTCAGCAGCAGTCCAGTCCTTTTTGTCTTCAGCCCAGGCAAGATGCTTTTGACACTGTCTGTTGTTTAAGAGTGGCTTGACACACGGAATGCGACAGCTGAAACCAATGTCTTGCATACGTCTGTGCGTAGTGGTTCTTGAAGCACTGACTCCAGCTGCAATCCACTCTTTGTGAATCTCTCCCTCATTTTTGAATGGGTTTTGTTTTACAATCCTCTCTGGGGAGCGGTTATCCCTATTGCTTGTACACATTTTTCTACCACATCTTTTCCTTCCCTTCGCCTCTCTATTAATGTGCTTGGACAAATAGCTCTGTGAACAGCCAGCCTCTTTTGCAATGACCTTTTGTGTCTTGCTCTCCTTGTGCAAGGTGTCAATGGTTGTCTTTTGGACAACTGCCAAGTCAGCAGTCTTCCCCATGACTGTGTAACCAACAGAACTAGACTGAGAGACCATTTAAAGGCCTTTGCAGGTGTTTTGAGTTAATTAGCTGATTACAGTGGGGCACCAGGTGTCTTCAATATTGAACATTTTCACAATATTTAAATTTTGAGACACTGAGATTTGTGATTGTCCTAGTTGTCAGTTATAATCATCAAAATTAAAATAAATAAACATTTGAAATATATCAGTCTGTGTGTAATGAATATAATATACAAGTTTCACTTTTTGAATGGAATTAGTTAAATAAATCAACTTTATGATATTCTAATTATATGACCAGCACATGTATTCAATCACGAAGAAAAACATAAATACATTTATAGATTAAAATGACAAAATTACAAGGCGACAACAACACCAAGCCTTGAACTGGACAGAATGAGACAGCCAACAAGATAACCAGGCTTCCAGGATTGGCAAGATCACACTCCCATCCTTTTGTCCCAACACATCATATCCCAAACTCTTGTCAACTCTCAAGCTTCTTATAAGCAGCATGGTTAATCACCGTCAATTCTCCACACCTGTGTCACAGCGCTCAACCTGGGAACACAAACAACCCCAGACACCCCTGTTGGACCAAATAAAGTATTACACCCTGTGAGTCATCACAATAAACAGTATTTCAAACAGTAGAAAGTTAATTAATTACAATTGACACTTGTGGGATTTATTCAGTATTCAATTTGCAATGCAATATGTAAAATGGCAATATATATTCAGTATTTCAATTTAAATTTACCATACCATGTGTGCAACATTTGGAGCAAAATGATCATTCAAATTCAATAATATAATTTACCTTAGTTATTTCTTATACTAGTTTTAACATATAATTTAAACATATATTTAAACGCTTTATAAGTTGCAAAATGAAAATGTATTACAGAAATTCCTAGATGTATTCTACTCATATAACACCCATTACCATCCAGATGGACTACACATAATTTTATTAAAATAATTTATGCATTAAACAACAATCAGAATGGTAAAAAAGAGAAAAAATATAACCATACAGCAAACAATAATCTTGGACAGATTATTTGAGAGTAAAATAAATAACCTGTTGTATAGCACTGCTTAATGTTTCAGCCATTCAGCAGACACGCGACCATGCTCATGTTAAGGTGCAAGAGACGAGGTATTCTCTGCGAGACATTCTAACCATAAATATCTTACTAGTTCTGTCACTGACAGATGCGCATAATAATTTATCTGAGTCTGTTCTTGCTCCACTTCATCTGCCAGTAAATGCCTCGCTCTAGTAGCTCTGCTGCCGCCAAGTTTCCAACACCTGGCCCCTTGATAATATGATTGACAGGGAGACTTGATCGGCTCGGATTGCATTTTCAATATTTCCACATTGAATTTTGCTACGTTCATTGCATTTAATGAAAATGCAATCGCAAGTATCTTAACTGTGAGTGTAAATGCAGTTAAGACAAATAACTTTTAAATTATTATTTTTCTACAATTTTAGCTTGAACATGATAAACACATCTAGTCATTTCTGTAATACATTTTTATTTTTTAATCAAACTCATAAAGCATTAAAAAAATGTAAATTATATGTCAAAACTAGTGTAGGAAATAGCAAGTGTAAATTATATTATTCAATTTGAATTATCATGTTGCTCCAAATGTTGTACACATGGTATGGAAAATTTAAATACTAAAATGCATGGCCATTTTACATATTGCATTGCAAATTGAATATTGCTAACCATATGCTTCCATAGTTTCCTTGCAAAGATACAGTATAAGTTAAATGACTTTGTAACAAATTTTACAGGAACAAACATGTAGAACTCCAGAACATGATAAGGACAATTCAGACTCTGCTTGTCCTGCACAGGCATTGGCATATAATGTAATTTGCAATATAACAAGCCTACATTAGTTAGGAAAGATATATTTGGGGCTTTCGAACACTTCTTGTATATCTTGTATACAGTGTGCAGAGTCTCAGTGATTTCAATGCAAAAACAATGTTTTCAGTATGTTGTAATTGAATCACCTCTAAACAGCAAGACTAAAAACAAGTTGTTTGTTAAATGGATAATGGCTTAATAGGCTATTGTTGTCATTGATTCACAAATTCCAGCTTTTGCTTATTCTGAATATCAAATTATTTACTTCATGGATCTAAATGTAAGACTTTCCTCACTTCGATTGACATCAGAGTTCGGTTCGTTTGGATGTTGTGAACGCTGTCTTCTGAACTCGGGTGCGCACCCGCGTACCATACTCGAGTCCGCTTAAAAAGGGTGGTCTGGGGTTTGGTACTCCTGTGTTATCAGATTTTCGGTTTCTGAGGTTTTCGGTTTCAGTGGTAGCGTTTACATGAATATTCATGAGTTTCCGGACATGCGTGTGAAACTGAGAATTTTAGTTCACGCACATTTGTTACTCAGCATGTTTAATGGATTATCTCAAAAAAGGTAAATAGTTTCAGCGCGAGTTTATGACTAACTACAACCATCGTTTAAAAAGAGTTTGTTTTTTATTATTATTTGCACGTTTTGTGCAGTCATTCACTTCGTGTAATGTTAGGATAAGCAAACTTCAACTAGTTGTAGGGAAAGTGGGGACAGTTGCAACGTGTGGCAGTTGCAAAGGATTTCCTCCAATTTTGAATGAGCTGGAGTCATTGTTGCAACTGTCCCCACATGGTGTTGCAACTGTCGCATGACAATAATAATAATGACAAGTAGATCAAATTGATATAATAGGCAATTCAGTGGTTTGATAAAGAACATATTTCAATAGCCTGGTGTCTCATCTTTGTATTTCAGCAAATTGCTTTTTAAAGTCAAACTAGGCTGCAGTGTATCCTACATTTTCTGTTCTGTTTTTTCAGTATGCCACGAGACAGGAAAAGGACAACAGATAGGGGTGTCCCTCTACCTATTCTGTCCTTAGCTGCTGCTGTAGTGAGCAATGACGGCAGGACAGTGAGGTCTGTGGCTAAACAGTATTCAATTTGCCACACAACCCTCTACCGCTTAATTAAAAGAGAGAGGCTTAGTCCAGGAGAGGAGATGAGGACAGATTACTGGACCCGAGGAGGGTCTTCTCAGTTCAACAGGAAGATAGCCTGGCAGAAAACCTGAAAAAGCAGCTGATCTTTTCTATGGTCTCAGCACTAAAGAGGTAGGCATGAGGAAGGTATTAAAGCAGAGTGTAGGCTTAAAGGGAGTGCTGGTAGGGAGAATTATATAAGAATATTGAGACTGCAAAATAATAAGATGAGATAAATTTCCCATTTCGCAGGTTCGTCGATTGGCCTTCCAACTGGCTGTCTGCTACAAGTGCCTTTACCCTGAAACCTGGAATGAGTGCTCCCTGGCTGGCAGGGATTGGTTGATGGGGTTCATGAAAAGACAGCCCAGTCTGTTTATACAGTGCCTTCAAGCTACCAGTCTCATACAGAACACAAGCGTTAACTGTCATAATGTATCTTTGTTTTAGACAATATTGCTAATGTGCTTGACAAAAACAAATTTGAAGGGAAGGACATCTGAAATATGGATGAGACTGGGGTCACAACTGTCCAAGAACCAGAAAATGCTGTTGCCGGGCGCGGTGTCAGACAGGTGGGGGCAGTAACCTCCGGAGAGAGAGGAACACTGGTAACATTTGCATGTGCAGGCAATGCATTAGGGAACATGATTCCACCCATGTTCATATTCCCACGGGTCAACTTCAAGGACCATTTCATCCGCAATGGCCTGTCTGGATGCATTGGAGCCGCCAATAAATCAGGGTAGATGTTGGAGGACCATTTCTTTCAGTTCCTTAAACATTTCCACCACCACACAAGGGCCTCATTGGATGCCAAAATCCTCTTGATCCTTGATAATCATTCCTCACATCTTTCTGTAAGAGGAATAGATTTCTGCAGAGAAAATGGCATTGTCATGCTATCGTTTCCACCCCATTGCTCCCACAAATTACAGCCACTGGACCGTACCGTTTATGGCCCCCTAAAACGTCATGTCAACAGATTTTGCGATACCTGGATGAGAAGTCACCCAGGCCTGACATGTCCATCTACGACATACCTGGAATTGTTAGGTTGCCCCTGAATGGGTTTAGCAGCACTGGAATTTGGCCTTACAACCGTGAGATTTTCAAAGACAGTGACTTTGCACCATCTTTGGTGACAAACCAGCCGCTACCACCAGTTCTTTCAGAGCAAGCTGGGACTTCTGCTTCTACTACAGTTCATCCAGTGACTGAGACTGTTAGACCTCACCCCAGAGCAGGACCACGGAAGATAAAAGCAAACAGCAGGAAAAAATGCAAATCGGCCATCTTGACAGACACCCCCGAAAAGGAGGCTTTGGAGAGGGAGAAAGCAAGAGTTAAGCTAAAGTCAACAAAAGTTAAGGGAAAACTGACAAAAAACACTCAGTAGAAAATCCATATAATAGAATGATTTCTGAAGGGTCATGGCTCATGTGACACTGAAGATTGGAGCTCTGCCATCACAGGATAAATAAATTAATTAAATATAGAGAAAAGTTGGCAAAAATATTTCACTTTTTTTTTTTTAATCAGATAAATGCAGCCTTGGTGAACATAAAAATAAAAGACCTCTGAACAGTATTATAAACCTATAACAAAATATGTAGACTTCTCATGACAGTTTGAATCCAAGTTGTACTTCTAAAGCAACACATTCATGCTTGTGTGTGGTTAAGTTATTTGATGAAGAAAAATGAACAGGAATTTAAGAACAATCACACCAGGATAGATTAAGTTTTTAGTTCACAAATGTATTTATACAGGTTTATTAACAAATTATGACAATTAGTAAAAGACCGTTTTAAAGCATCTCAAGAAAAGAAAATCAAAACGAAATGAAACCATTACGACTAACATTAGTTTGCTTAGTGCCTGCAATCTTTCAGTCAGGTAGGCCTACGACTGCATAAAACTTTCAAACGAATAAATACTTTGTAAACACAAAAAACAATCGAAGTTTAGGCATAAATTTGCGCGACGTTGAATCTATTTACCTTTTCTTGAAACAATACATTATATCTGGTGAGATACAAGGAGGAGCGTGAAATAATATTCTCAGTTTCACGGCATGTCCGTGAAACTCATGAATATTCTTGTAAGCTCCGCCCACTGAAACCAAAAACACCGGTACGGTTTGCTGCTGATGTTAACGCAGTCATACTAAACCCCGGAAGTGAATCGCTATTAATGACGTATGATTTAATAAAAATGTGTGTGTGTGTTTTACTCAGTTTCCTGATGAGTGTGACTGACATACTGCAAGCAGAGAGCTGTAAATTTCATTGTCTGCTCGTCTTCAGCATTCTTTAGAGCATTTGCAGTACATTCGCGGCAGATAGACGCAAGTGCGATTACCTACTGAAGCTTTGGTACAAAACCAATGGCTCAAAAAAAAAAAAATATATACAACTGAGGTGAGCAACGCTATTTATTTTGCCAACCCTTACAAAAAAAAAACCCTGTAGGACCTGCAGGGATTCTATGAAGGAAACAATATGCAGGAATTATATCCTTGAGGAATAACATTCCTGTAGGTCTATTTAAAATATACAGTTCCTGCAGAACTATTGTACTGGATATATATATATATATATATATATATATATATATATATATATATATATATATATATATATATATATATATATATATATATATATATATATATATATATATATATATATATGACTATATGATATACATCTTCTCTAGGATACATGCAGGGGAAATAACTTCACAACAAACAAAGTATTTTCAAAAATGTATTTTATTTATTGAAATTGTCAGAGCAGAGCGACGTGGAGTCCAATTCGCAACCAAATCTTGCTCTCAGTTAAATTAAGCAATATACCCTTTACTCTCGTTTCCTGAAAAAATAAGATTTGGATTCAAATTTTAAAATATTGAAATTGTGTGTGTGTGTGTCAAATTATTACCTTACTCGTAACTTGTGTTCATTTATTTTTTCTCTGAGTGCTGCCCTTATGAACTTTATTGGAACATATGGAAACTTTTTCTGTACTGTGTCTGTAACTGCAATTCCACTTATCAATGATTAAAATTTTTCACTGTGGCTGCAACATCATGTTTGTGAAAAAAAGAGGACATTTTACTCACCCAGGATCAGCACTACTTTGTCCTGGTCAAGAGCTGGTTTTGCTATAGTGCCTTTGTTAGCATTGCCAGTCTTTCCAGACAGCCCATGTGTGGCCAATGTCTCTCTCCCAAACACTGCCACCGCCAGATCTTTCACCATGAAAGAACATGTGCCATCCCGTCCACAACTTGCCAGGACAGATGGACTAAGTCCTAACCGCTGTGTCTGTCAAGAAATAAAAAGTCAAGGACATTAAAACTAAATGTGTTACGTTCAACACAAAGGAAAACTAGTGCGAGGACTCAAGTGCAAGGAAAAGGATTTAATTATAAAATAAAACACACACCAAAATCCCACAATGGGGCAAAACAAATAACCAAAAGAACTGAACACATACCAAACACAGGATATGAGGGAACACAGGTGGGGCAAATGAAACCAAGGCGAGATAACAAGGCGGTGGGATCTAACAAAGACAGAGGCACATGGCCACACTAACAACACCCACATGTGCACACAAGACAGGACAGGCATGTCTTGTGTGCACAAGACAGGACAGGCATGTGACAAAATCCGTGTAAAATTGACAACATACACATTACTGTGCAAAAGTGTTAGGCTTGTTAGATTATTAATCAAAAAAGTTATATCTTTTGCTTTAGTGTTTTTAAGGCAAAGGGTTGATCTTCCGAATTAGGATTTAGCTACAAAAGTTAATTGATACATGAAGTTAACATGCCTTCTACGACTTCTGCACAACACTGTTAGGCTATAAACAAACAAATATATTTTATCCACATTTTCAGGGGATTTTTCTGGCTTGAATTATCTGTTTTTTGGTTATTAAGAGTGTCCCAGTTCATGGACTCAAGCATCGGAAGGTTCTAAAAACAAAACAAAAAAAACAACGATTAGCAGACAACAACACTGACAGAAAAATGTATATATTTACATTTTTTTTACATTTAGGCATTTAGCAGACGCTTTTATCCAAAGCGACTTACAACATAGGAGTACAGGAAGCGATCGGTCATGAATAGGTGCAAAACGCAAAAAGTGCCTTAAATACCAAGTTTTGGATATTACATAGAATAAGCTTAAGCTAGAATAAGGAAGGAATAAAAGAGAAGAGTTTTTTTATTTTTTATTATGATGATAAGTGTTCACGGAAGAGATGAGTTTTTAGCTGTCTTTTGAATGATGACAGTGATTCTGCCATTATTCTTATAGATGGATAGACATAAATACAGATTAAAAACAAATAATACTTTGTTGCAGAGCTACATTCAGTGCTCTTAGATTTTCATTTTCTTTTTGTAATTTGAGAATTTCTTTCTCAAGTTGAGTTTCTCTGCTTAAAGGTTCTCTTGCTTGACTGTCCATGCTGTTTATCTTTTGCATTAGCATGTTATCCTTTCTGTGAACGACCTAAAGACAGACACACAATATTGGTATCTCAGTATTTGTGAGTATGTTGTTAGTTTTTTGTTTTGTTTTCAAAAAACATAATGAAAAGTAAAAGTATAGCAATTTAAAAGATGTAGTTATTACTTGATGCTTGCAATGGAGGCTCTGCAACGGAGGATGCCCAGCGAACACAGTACGTTGTGACGACGTCGTCAGTTAGTCGTCATTTGGTCAGCTTGACATTACCTTATGACAATGTTGTGAGGACGTCGTGATAAAGTTCCATTTTTAAGAATCTTGGCTAACGTTCCAGAAACGTTGTGGGAACGTCCTCAAAAGACGTCGCTAGTTTATTCCACAGAGAACGTTGTGAGGACGTTGTGGTAAAGTTCCATTTTTTTTAGAATCTTGGCTAACGTTCCAGAACGTCCTCGAAAGACGTCGCTAGTTATTCTACGCAGGGCCGTAGCTAGAGGATTTGGGGGCCCCCTGAAAAAATATTGATGTGGGCCCCCCACCCAAATCATATACTGTACAATATATAAGAATGGAGGCCCACATGTAACCTAATAGGGTTTATTACAAAATAACAAAACAGATACATGTAAATAAAGATTTTTACTTAACACCAGCAAAAGCAAAATACACATTATAAAATGGTGGTGGTGTTGTAAACTCTTTATTTTAAAAGGTAAATGTTTATATACATTTTTACAACTAATAAAAACTTAACAAAAACCAAGACATTTTTAAATATTAATATATTCAAAAAGTAAACAAATAAATTGTCAAGAATGCAGTCAAATGTAAAGACTTTTGTCTTTTTATAAGAATTACTTGTCTTATTTAAATAAAGACACTATGTAACTGTGTAATATATTATTAAATAAAGCTAATGAATGTATCCATCCAAGAGCAGTGTGTTGTATTCGTGTTTTCTTGACTGTAGCCTAATAAAATAAATCAACAGCCAGAAGGTGCATTATGCTTGTGACATGCGTTGTGACATTTTTTTCTGTGTGTTATACAAACAAACTCTATTTACAATAGCGCAAAAGACGGGATTTTGACCACGTAATCATTTAATCAATTTGACGGCGGTGCGTGCCGCGGTGCCGGTAATGACAGTAGGCGGCAGGCGGTAGTTTTCCTACGAAAGTAAATCTGACAGCGAAATAACAATTCACTAAGTTACTAACCTGTTTTAAAGAACGTCTTGATCGGCTGGGATACAGCAACTCTCCTGGCCTCCCTCTCGTTCTTTTCAAGGCGTTTCTGGTACCCTGATTTATATTTTCTTTTCCCTGACATTTTCACCCTGACTGTCAGTCTCCTGTTCTTTCAACAAGTTCATCTTTAACTTCAGCTGCCGCCTCAACTCCGATTGGTTCTGTTCACGAGCTGGGGTGGGACTTACAATTTGATTGGGTCAAATGATCTAATATTCGTCACTGACTGATTTAATTAATAAATACTAAACCGGACTGAACCATTTGTATGGAGAGGAGAGGATATTTGAAAAACTTCTTTAACCTATTTGCATGGTTTTGTGGTTTTCATTAAAATCTCAGGCATACATCTAATAAAAATATTATAATTATTCACAGAACAGGGGACTATATAGTATAACTTGGGCAGTGGGGGCCCCTATAATCGTCACCAGCTTTCACCCCACTAGCGACGGCCCTGTTCCCACGGAGTGGGAATTAAATTATTTAATTTTATACATTAAATTACATAATTACAGGACGGTATATTTTCTATATGCTTAAAACACTCATCATTAATTTAGGTGGGATATTTGATCATTTTCGATCACATATTGTGGTAATTTCCCCCTCACGTCCATAAGCCGACGTTGAGGGTAGCTAGCTGAAACCCTTTTCTAATTCGGTAATATCGCGATTTTTCCTCTCTTTTTAATATAATTTCGGAATACATTAAAACGACATAATTGGATATTTGCTGTAGGCTTAAAACATGCCTTAATTTATTGTGGGATATTTTATAATTGTCGATGGTATTTCAATTTGCAATAGTGAGCCTACTTTGCTTTTTTTTTTGCTCCAAAAAAAAGAAAAGAAAAAAAGAATAGCCTAATTTTATATAACTTTCATCTCAATACTGATTATGAAGTTGTACTAAATTAATTATATAGCCAACTGCAGAAATGTTTATATTACTTTATATGGACATATCCTTTGGCAAAGAGTTGGATGCATTCTGGGAAGTGATATGTGTTTAAATGTAATGGCTACATACTCGTGTTTCCTTCACTTGGACATTTATGCTGACCCCTTTAAAATTTTGAGCACGGATATAAAATATTAAGACTGTACTTTTTAATTATGATTGATATTTTGCCGCAATTTTGTGCAACACGTCACTGTGTGCGACCATCGCAGAAACCATTGCCCAGCACGATTCCACCACGGTAAGTCGCTTACAACAGTCTAATAAGCAAGATGAATTCATAAGCATTATTTACATGTCCAAAATTAATACAATTACGAGTTTATAAAAAAAAACATGTTCTAGGCCTAGATATAGGTTCTAGATATATATGTAGGCCTATATATATATTAATTAGGGCCGGGAGTTTAACGCGTTAATTAAGATTAATTAATTGCGTGACTTTAACGCGTTAATTAAGATTAATTACGCAAAAATTGATAACAATTTTAACTTATTTTTGCACCTCGGAACGTTTTTTAATGAATGAGTTTCGGACCGCTTTATACTGGAACACCAACTAGCGTTCTTGACTTCTGAACACAACAAACCACAGTGAACATGAACGAAGAAGCTGACGAGACTGCTTTGCTTGGCAGCTTTTGTTTTAAAAAACGAAAGGATGGAAGCGTCGACAAGAGCATGGTTGTGTGGAAGCTATAAAAGGAATTTGCGATCGAGCCTCAAATATCACCTCAACGCAAAACGCTGGACATAAATAAATAAACAAAATTTTGTTGATTAAGCTTATGTATTCAGTCATTATTCAATGGTATACTAAAAGTCCATGTGAAAAAAATTACTTCTCACTGTTCTCAGGTCAAATATTTATATGCAATTAAAATGCGATTAATTTCGATTAATTAATTACAAAGCCTCTAATTAATTAGATTAATTTAATCGAGTCCCGGCCCTAATATTAATACAAATGTATTTAAAAATTTTTTACGTGACTTTTAACAGTAGCACTGGAAATAGGAAGAAAGTGATCTGTATTTATTTATCCTAAGCATTTATAAGAAAATGGGAATCACTCACTATTAGGGTACACTTTTTAAATCTTATATCAACATAACACTACATAATTAACATTTTCTGTTGTTCTCCCTGCAGATCCTGTAAAACATATCACCTGTCGAACCTATCTGAACCTGCTTTTTAAAACCCAAAGGCACTTTTAAGAGCCATCTCTTCATTATTTTCTATATCTTACATCCTCTCTGTTCTCACTATCTATATTTCTGTCCATCTCTTCAATCTTTATCTATCTCACGGTCTTTATCTATTGCTCTTTCTTTCCTCTCTGTCTGTCTTTGTCTACTTGTCTGTCTTACCCATCTTTTGTCAGCCTGTCTGTTTGTATCTGACTGTGTGTGTCTGTCTGTCTGTATCTGACTGTCTGTCTGTATCAGACTGTCTGTCTTTATCTGACTGTTTGTCTGTCTGTCTGTCTGTCTGTATCTGACTGTCTGTCTTTCTGTCTTTTGTTAAAGGCCAGGGGGGTCTAAAAAAGATCTGCCCCTTTTGTCAGGGGATAATATTTTGCGCTCAAAAAATTTGCTCGCATTGTAAAAGGAGCAGCCTCTGAAGCAGCCTCAAGAAGAAGCTTTAGAGGTTTGATGAGAAGCGAGAGGAATGCTCGTAAGAAAAACCACAACACTGCATCCATCAAGGATGAAGCCAATATCATGGTACGTACAATTTCATACATGACAGTAAACTGTCCAGATCATCTAGGAAGTACATTCAGTGGTACCATTTGTTATTGAGCATGCCAGTGCAAGGTCAGAAAGGCATTATTTTTTGCCAATATAGATACATTTGAAAAAATTTTTTTCAATGATACTTTGTCCTCTCTGTGTCATCAGAATCAATTTAAAAGTATAATTTAACTATCAACTTTGAAGGCACACGTAATTGTGATTTGTAGTTTTTATTTTAGTGGTGGTAATACAACCATAAAGTTATCACTTCTTCATCATAATACATCACATACCTAAATTATCTACCAGAGAAAAATTTGAACACACAGCAAATATAATTGAAACTCAGGAATTCTTGAGTTCATAACATATACAGGCATGCATTATGACGGAATTACAGGTGGAATTTAATAATCAAACTTTCTTATTGAGTGGATGAGAAATAACACATGAACTGCATTCATATTGTACTACTCAAAGCACTTTAAAATGTGAATGCGTCAACTGTAAATATGTGCAGCATTCACCCATTTGGTCAAGTAATCACTAAGGTTCTGCCTTTATTTTTAATAAATCTTTAGATTGTCATTGTCCAGTTTCACAATGGTTACATAATCTTATCACTGTAGGTGCAAAACCCGAGCTACTAATGTTACGAAAATAAATATTTATATAAAGTTATATAAAGGGTACCCTCATGGTGTCAGATTCATCTTTTACCTGTTTTTCTATATAGAGTTGTTTTGCTTCTATTGAATGAGCCTTTCCTGTTTGCCCATAAAGCTAAACTGACCATTAGGTTCAAAATCCTGAATGGCAGTAACCTGGATCATTAATAATGTTATATATTTTTTAATTAATATTCTTATTTTTTATGTTGTTTTTCTATTACTTTAAACTGCAAACACACAATTTTGTCATTGCAGCTTGAGAAACTCCATGCCATTGGCTACAAACCTGTTCTGCTACTAGGAAAGGAGAACAAAAAAAAAAGAAATCAAGTGCGAAATATTAACGCCTCGCTGCACACTATCCACCTTTGCCCAGGACTACCTACAGAAGATTCATTTTATGAATACTTTTGTGATGGTGAGATGCATGCACTGTACCTTAAAGTCACAGTTCACAGCTTGTGTTGAGAACGCAAACTATTTTATTAATGTTTAAATCTTAAAGGAATGGCTCACCTCTAAAATTTAAATTCAGTCATTCTTTTTTTCAGCTGCTGAATGCTTGTATGATCATAGTCTACTCTATGTGACGTCTCTACCAACACATTTAATGTAGATGCAAATGGGTAGAAAAACATAAAAATTCACACCTGGCAATTGATTATGGGATTTGAAGTAAACTGTTCAAAACAACTGCAACTGCAGATGTAGATTCTAAGTGTATTGAGCCCTGTTTGTATTAATAGCATGCAGCACACTGGTCTGCAATGGGATTTGGCACCCAGAGTTAAGTGGATTCAAGCATATGTGTGGTATGTTTTTGTAGGAGCCATATTTCATTTCTGTTTTCAGCCCACATACAACCATATTTTTAATACTTAGGCACACTGAGTGACCACAGCATTTTTGTAGTGACATACTAATTGAACACATTACATTTGCAAAGACCCGTTTTGGTCACTGGGTCATTGAATCAAATGATGATGAATCTATATATACTCATTGAAACAATATCGAGGCCAGTGCTAAAATGTAGATCATTAACGGAAATAGCACAGAGAAAAAGAAAACCATCAAATTTTTGCTGGATACACCACAAACTTACCCTGTTACTAACTTTGAGGCATAAAGTTTTTTTAGCGCACTCAGTCTAGTCTTAACTGAATAGTTTGACCCAGACTGTAAACAAACATTATACTTGTCATTTTTCAAAAGATATTATGAGCACTCTGGGTTTTATTTTCCTGACTTAAAGATATATTGTTTTGGGTATGGTCATAGAAAATCAATCAAATATATTACAGATATATAATACATCAAGTAGACTCTCAAAAGTTCTCCTGCAATCAAAAGTGCCTTCAAATCTGGTTGGGGAAAATTTGGTATATATTATTCAAACACATTTACCTAACAGTTAAAACAGGTACAGATCAAGCTTATGGTTAACCTCTATGTTTTAAATAAGCAAAACACAACACTTGTTGCACAGGATGGACCCAGGATTCCAGTGGCAATGAGGATCAGCTGATTACTCTGCAGCTCACACCCTGCGAGGCGAGCCCCACGGAGGGGCAAGTTGAGCAGGCGAGCCCACGGAGGGGCAAGTGGAGCAGGCGGAATCCACGGAGGGGCAAGTTGAGCAGGCGGAATCCACGGAGGGGCAAGTGGAGCAGCCAGAATCCACGGAGGGGCAAGTGGAGCATCCAGAATCCACAGAGGGGCAAGTGGAGCAGCCAGAATCCACAGAGGGGCAAGTGGAGCAGCCACAGAGGGCCAAGTGGAGAATCCACAGAGGCCAAGTGGAGCAGCCAGAATCCACAGAGGGCAAGTGGAGCAGCCAGAATCCACAGAGGGGCAAGTGGAGCAGCCACAGAGGCCAAGTGGAGAATCCACAGAGGGCCAAGTGGAGCAGCCAGAATCCACAGAGGGGCAAGTGGAGCAGCCAAAATCCACAGAGGGCCAAGTGGTGCAGCCACCGGAGGGGCAAGTGGAGCAGCCGAATCCACGGAGGGGCAAGTGGAGCAGGCGGAATCCACGGAGGGGGCAAGTGGAGCAGGCGGAATCCACGGAGGGGCAAGGTAATTAGAACAAATTTAAAAAGTTACAGTTTATATTTGTAAAGGCGTTTGACCCATGGGTTACCTTAACTTTAATTGACTTCCAGTGTTTTTCCCCCATAGAGCTTGATGCAGGTTAGAGCTCTTTTCAATGAAATGAACTCAAACACACCATGCTATAACTTTTTTGCTGCTTGATAAAGTAAAACTCACTAGGTGATGATACACAGGGCAACTTTTTGAGCAATTTTGCTGGGCAATCTTGCCGAGCGATTGTTCCTTGGGCACTTTCACATTGAAAATGGGCAACACATTTCTATCTGGATAATTTAGATGGGTTGTGGGCCCTGTGTCTCATCTGGTTGCCCGTTGACGGCAACATTGCCCAGCAACATTGCTCAAAAAGTTGCCCTGTGTATCATCACCTACAGGGTTCTCATTTTCAATGGATAATCAACAAAGTTGATCTGATATTACATAATTAAATAGATGATAGGTCTATCTGATTCTGTACTAGGGCTGTTGGAAGGAATTTTGTGAGTCTATTATAAATCTAAAAGTAAAATAAGTACTACTAATCAAATGCTGAAATTACTAGGCCAAATTTTATTATTAAAGATATTAGGATAATTCAAATATTCAAAATAATTGGCAATGTCAGTGTCCCGTGAACACTTAACTTAACCATTCTCCCACCCCTCATGCTCCTGAACCAGTTAGCGCAGGATCGGCGCTTGTTGAAACAAATTAGGATGATCACAAACAGGATGGACATAAATGAGAAAATGAAACACGTGTTAATGGAGCAACCTTAATTCAATCGCAATAAGAATGTATGTACTTTACACCTATTAATACATGTACTGCCACACTTGTTCGATGTTGTGATCTTCAAGAATTTTAAATAATAAGTTAAAGATTTATTTGGTATATGAGTAATTTTCTTTCTCCAAACCCACAGCTGTCTTCACAGGGTCAGCCAGGGCACAGTCGCAAGTCGGAAAAAAGAAGTCAGGTATGTAAATAATGTTTGTCCGTCCTTCGGATGAGACGTTAAACTGAGGTCCTGACTCTCTGTGGTCATTCAAAATCCCAGAGGTGTCCTTCGGAAAAGTAGGGTGCGGTGGGTGTAGGGGTGTAACCCCAGCATCCTGGCCAAATTTGCCCATTGGCCCCTGTCCATCATGGCCTCCTAATCACCCCCATATACTGATTGGCTTCATCACTGTCTCCTCACTGGTGGCCGTTCTGGCGCAATATGTCTGCTGTCACATCATCCAGGTGGATGCGGTTGAGGAGATCCCCCCCTTTGATGTAAACCGCTTTGAGTACCCAGAAAAGCGCTATATAAATGAAATGAATTATTATTATTATTATTATTAGGGTAATTATTGGTGGTTCTGATAACTGTTACCATAGCTTGGTAACTATGAAACTCAATGAAACTCATTAGTCAAGCAGATTCTCTAATAAGTAAATTAATTACTTAAATAGAATTTAAAGGGGACCTATTATGCTAATTTCCAGTTCTATTTTTTTATTCTGATACTCCACTAGAAGTAGCTTTGCATGATCCTAAAAAAGTCCTTATTTATCTTAAACTGGTCCTTTATGCAGACCCTGTCTGAAACAGGTCATTTTAGATGGAGTATTCTAAAAGCCTACAATGATTACTATTTTCCAATGAGCCTGCATGTGATGTAAAATCTGGAGCCAAATTAAACAGCGTGTTTGCACACACATTAACTGAGAGGATGGTCTTTTCTCATATTTCAGGGGTGTCTAGACACACCAGGGACGCATATTTATGTTGAAAAGACATTACAAAGTGCATTTTGTCTAATGATTGTAAATATGTTTTGTTTTGTTTTATGAGTGGATATATGACTGGACTGTAATCTTATAACCCACAGGGGGACCAAGGCATATGCCTGAAAGGAAAAGGCCACAAAGAGTAAGTGCATGTAAATGCAATGATTCATACTTTGCTAAACATTGCAACTTAACCCCTGTTAATTCGCTTTAGTTCAATTGCTTATTTTTTTAAACTACTACAACAGACAATTTCCGTAGTCACAATTTTATTTATTTAATGAATTATTTAGCAAATTCTTTATCCAAAGTGACTTACAAATAAATACAATATTTACAATACATGCAGTCAAATCAACAACAGGGCAACAATACTGTATGTAAATGTCGTGACCAGTCCAGCTAGTCCAGCGTAGCACACGTAACCATGATTATTCATAATAGATAGCCTATAGAATAGGAATTAGTATTATTGAGATTATTACAATTGACAAGCTATAAAATCCAACAGGCTTAATTAGTCAAATTTGACCAAAATGCATTGCCAAGTAGTAGAAATAGCAGCAGTGTTCTTAGTTGTGAGCTGTGGCTTAGCAGTAGTATGGTTATTCAAGCAAGCATACCACATTGGAACCGAGAGTAATTTGGTTCCATGATACATGTTTTGATTAGTGATAAACATCACTTGTCATCCTTGCAAGTCTGGTCACTACTTAAGTATTCATAGTTGTGTTTATTTTGTTTCTTATCTAACTATCTAAAAAATATTTGAAATTTGTTTTTGATGTTCACAGATTGCTCCTACCACACTCGCCTAGAGGCTTTCCCCATCAGGAGATTATTAAGAGAAAGAGTGAGAAAGGTTAGACAGTCATAAAGAAACTGCAGAGTGTAGGCAGTATGCAGAGTGAAATATAAGATTTAGAAACTTCCGTGTGTTTTGGCAAATACATATATTATACATGCCATAATTGTTAGGTAGATACTTTTTAAGTATTCAGTCAGTTTATGAAGGAGTGTCTTCTGAAAATCAGTGAAACTCAATGCCTATAATCAGACATTCAGGTCCTTCACAAAAAAATAGCATATTGTGATAAAGTTCATTATTTTCCATAATGTAATGATAAAAATTTAACTTTCACATATTTTAGATTCATTGCACACCAACTAAAATATTTCAGGTCTTTTATTGTTTTAATACTGATGATTTTGGCATACAGCTCATGAAAACCCAAAATTCCTTTCTCAAAAAAATTAGCATATGTCATCCGACCAATAAAAGAAAAGTGTTTTTAATACAAAAAAAGTCAACCTTCAAATAATTGTTCAGATATGCACTCAATAGTAGGTGGGGAATCCTTTTGCAGAAATGACTGCTTCAATGCGGCGTAGGATGGAGGCAATCAGCCGGTGGCACTGCTGAGGTGTTATGGAGGCCCAGGATGCTTCGATAGCGGCCTTAAGCTCATCCAGAGTGTTGGGTCTTGCGTCTCTCAACTTTCTCTTCACAATATCCCACAGATTCTCTATGGGGTTCAGGTCAGAAGAGTTGGCAGGCCAATTGATCACAGTAATACCATGGTCAGTAAACCATTTACCAGTGGTTTTGGCACTGTGAGCAGGTGCCAGTTAGTGCTGAAAAACGAAATCTTCATCTTCATAAAGATTTTCAGCAGATGGAAGCATGAAGTGCTCCAAAATCTCCTGATAGCTAGCTGCATTGACCCTGCCATTGATAAAAAACACAGTGGACAAACACCAGCAGCTGACATGGCACCCCAGACCATCACTGACTGTGGGTACTTGACACTGGACTTAAGGCATTTTGGCATTTCCTTCTCCCCAGTCTTCCTCCAGACTCTGGCACCTTGATTTCCGAATGACATGCAAAATTTGAGCTACAGTCCAGTGCTGCTTCTGTGTAGCCCAGGTCAGGTGCTTCTGCCGCTGTTTCTGGTTCAAAAGTGGCTTGACCTGGGGAATGCGGCACCTGTAGCCCATTTCCTGCACACGCATGTGCACGGTGGCTCTGGATGTTTCTACTCCAGACTCAGTCCACTGCGTCCGCAGGTCCCCCATGGTCTGGAATCGGTCCTTCTCCACAATCTTCCTCAGGGTCCGGTCACCTCTTCTCAGCAGCGTTTTTGCCACACTTTTTCCTTCCCACAGACTTCCCACTGAGGTGCCTTGATACAGCACTCTGGGAACAGCCTGTTCGTTCAGGAATTTCTTTCTGTGTCTTACCCTCTCGCTTGAAGGTGTCAATGATGGCCTTCTGGACAGCAGTCAGGTCAGCAGTCTTTTGCAGGTGTTTAGAGTTAATTAGTTGATTCAGATGATTAGGTTAATAGCTCGTTTAGAGAACCTTTTCATGATATGCTAATTTTTGGGGAATTTTGGGTTTTCATGAGCTGTATGCCAAAATCATCAGTATTAAAACAATAAAAGACCTGAAATATTTCAGTTGGTGTGCAATGAATCTAAAATATATGAAAGATTAATTTTTATCATTACATTATGGAAAATAATGAACTTTTATCACAATATGCTAATTTTTTTTAGAAGGACCTGTATAAGCATTCATGACCTGACAGGAATAAATGAAGACATAGTTTCCCATTAGAAAAAAATATTTAAGTTGATCTGTTTAATAATGTTTACTTTTTCAATTTGAACTTTGGATAGCAAAACAATTAATAAAATGTTGAAACAGTTTGATATGAAGTGGCTTCATTCACAAACTGTTCGATTTCATTAACACAATTATATACAAGATGTGTTCTTAACGTATACAAATCTGTACACTGTGGGAAACCAATAAGAAAACAAACCATTTTAGAAACAAAAACACATTTACTTATTTTATGTGTTGTACAAACACATTATTATAATAGCTAGTTAAAAAAATAACCTCAAGAGGCAATTTAAAATAAATACTAAAAACATAATGGTGAATTCAATCTGAACTCATATAAACATAAACAACGCTAAACCACTGTTAATTCTCAATACTAAATTTAGAACTCGGCAAGATAACAATTTCCTAGTGAGTTGGTGCTTCTAAAATAATCAACTCACCTCACTTTCAAAATGTCGTGGTGCAGTCTGGTGAATGTCAGTGTAAAACAATTTGAAAGGCCCTATTTTTGAAATCAGCACATATAAGTTTTTTTCCTTCCCAGGCTGCGTTGACACCTGTAAAATTTCAAAACAATGCAAAGTCCTGAAAAGTTAGAATATTAAACTCTAAGGAAAAATCCCAATTGAGGTTACATGTCTATCTTAAATTATGCAGTAGTGTTACTCACAACTGGTAAATTCATGTGTAACTACTGTAATATGTATTATTAGTATTAGTATTACAACTATCTAAATTGTTGTTTAAGTACATACGTGACTCTATATCTGAAGACCCTGAAAAATTACAGCTCCTGAAGATACTGTGGCATTGGCAAGAGGTGGAGATGCCGGTGAGGAGGGGCCTGAAGAAACCACATGAACTGCTTGTGGAGATGCCGGTGAGGAGAGGCCTGTAGAGACCACAGGGAGTGGTGGTGGTGGAGATGCTGGTGAGGAGGGCCTGTAGAGACCACAGGGAGTTTTGGTGGTTGAGATGCTGGTGAGGAGGGGCCTGTAGAGACAACAGGGAGTGGTGGTGGTTGAGATGCTGGTGAGGAGGGGCCTCTAGAGACCACAGGGAGTGGTGGTGGTTGAGATGCTGGTGAGGAGGGGCCTCTAGAGACCACAGGAGTGGTGGTGGTGGTGGTGGAGATGCTGGTGAGGAGGGGCCTGTAGAGACCACAGGGAGTGGTGGTGGTTGAGATGCTGGTGAGGAGGGGCCTGTAGAGACCACAGGGAGTGGTGGTGGTTGAGATGCTGGTGAGGAGGGGCCTCTAGAGACCACAGGGAGTGGTGGTGGTGGTGGTGGAGATGCTGGTGAGGAGGGGCCTGTAGAGACCACAGGGAGTGGTGGTGGTGGAGATGCTGGTGAGGAGGGGCCTGTAGAGACCACAGGGAGTGGTGGTGGTGGAGATGCCGGTGAGGACGGGCCAGGAAGTAGTGGTGGAGATGCCGGTGAGGACGGGTCAGGAGTGGTGGTAGTGGAGATGCCGGTGAGGACGGGCGAAGTAGTGGTGGAGATGCCGGTGAGGACGGGCGAGGAAGTAGTGGTGGAGATGCCAGTGAGGACGGGCCAGGGAGTGGTGGTGGAGATGTCGGTGAGGAGAGGCCTGTAGAGACCACAGGGAGTGGTGGTGGAGAAGACTTTATTTTATGTGGATCTGGGGTTGTTCCTCAACATGTAGCCTCAAGTGATCAATATTTATTCTTGGGAATTTCCCCCCCGCCTCATCTTCGACGTCTGCACTTTTCCCTTCCAATAAAGTGATCATATAGGGGCCTAGAAAGTTTGCCTCTAGTTTTCCACCCTTTCTTTGTTGGCTCCTTATATTTTTCCTCCACACTTTGTCCCACATTTTGAATTCCTTCTGGGCTTTCTTTTGTTTTGATTGTTGCCTAACCCTTTCTTGGGAAGCTCTAGTAAAACCTCACTCATAGCAATCGCTGATTCCGACAACCGTTCAACTGACATTGTATCCTCCACATTCTTGTCAATCTGACAAAAAGTGCAGGACAATACTGTTAAAAAAGTGCTACCTATTTATCATTAATTATATTTATTTAAAAATTGTAACAATCTGCAGTTACCTGATAGTGCTCAGGAATTTCTGAAGGGTAACGGGCCTCTCTTCCAAACATTAAAAAGTACGGTGAGTACTTAGTTGTCACCTGCCGCTTTGTCCTAAGCCCAAACATTACGGCATCTAGATGTTTATCCATTCATTGGGCTTGTCTTTGACAAGCTTGCAAAGGGATCTGGTAATATAATAACATTATTTTCAGATTCAAAGCAGTCAGGAAGGAACATTTACAATCATGCATCTGGTACACATTTTTATCCCATTTCAACAATAGTGTATTGAGTGTACATATTCATTAAGTGCATTTGCTAGGAAATGAACCAATGAATTAAACAATTCTATCATCATGCTCTACTTAAATACAAAATGGCTAGTTATTTGCAAAATTGTTATCAGTGTGAAGATAATTAAATTAAATTATTGTTACCTCTGTATTGTCGCATTAATTCGTTCCACAAGGCCGTTCGTCTGTGGGTGGTAGGGGTGCGCACAAGGACCTTTTAATATTCAAAACCTTGCAGATATTACTGTTCAGCTGCAATTTATAAAAGAAAACAGACTCTTACATTTATCAGTTAAAAGATGAAAGGTGTGTATTTTGAAAAAAGTTTAAATTGAATAATTTTTGATCAATGATTTACCAGTGAACAGGTATGACTCACCGTGTTTACAAACTCTTTCCTCTGGTCTGTGAGGACCCTCTACGGTGCCTCTAACCGATGCACAAATTTTAAAAGGCAATCAGCAACCTCCCTGGCAGCCTTTGTCTTGAGGGGATAAGCCTAGGGCCACTTGGTCATGTAGTCAATGATGACACAGATATAGTGGTTACCATTTTCTGTTGGTGTTAATTTGCCAATTAGATCCATCCCCACAAGTTCGAAAGGCTGTTTAACCTAGAGTTCATTAAATAGAAACAAAATAATTAGTTGTATAACTTGTAATTTCTAAATAAATTCTAAAAAATAATATTATAATTGTGTGATGGAAAGGAATACCACAATTGGAATTATTTCATTTGTTCCTTCACTGATGACCTGCTGGCCTGACATGGTACACACTGTGCCACCTGTGATCAAAACAGTTTAATGTTGAAAATGATTGGCATTTTATCATATTGTAAAAGTAGCAATTCTGTACATGTTATTACCCAGGTGTCACTGTCCTCTGACATGCCAGGCCAGTAAAATCTTATTAATATTGCATTTTGTGGGGTTTTTTTTTGTCCAGTGTGAGCTCCGAGGCTGCTTGCATGGAACTCCTCGAAAATTTTGTTTGCCTTTTCAGCCCCATACACAACTTTTGTTTTAAGCTGTTGTTTTGTGCCCTTGTTCCGAAGGTAATACAATTCACCATCTAAAAGAAAAATAGAAAAAGTGACAAATGAAATAAAAATAGACCGTGTATATACAGTGAGGAAAAAAAGTATTTGAACACCCTGCTATTTTGCAAGTTCTCCCACTTGGAAATCATGGAGGGGTCTGAAATTGTCATTGTAGGTGCATGTCCACTGTGAGAGACATAAAAAAAAAAAAACAGAAATCACAATATATGATTTTTTTTAACTATTTATTTGTATGACACAGCTCCAAATAAGTATTTGAACACCTGTCTATCGGCTAGAATTCTGACCCTCAAAGACCTGTTAGTCTGCCTTTAAAATGTCCACCTCCACTCCATTTATTATCCTAAATTAGATGCACCTGTTTGAGGTCGTTAGCTGCATAAAGACACCTGTCCACCCCATACAATCAGTAAGAATCCAACTACTAACATGGCCAAGACCAAAGAGCTGTCCAAAGACACTAGATACAAAATTGTACACCTCCACAAGGCTGGAAAGGGCTAGGGGGAAATTGCCAAGCAGCTTGGTGAAAAAATTTATAGAAATTGGTGAATATAAATCTACATACATGAACATAACCTGTGGTGTACCACAGGGATCGGTTTTACATCCAAAACTCTTTATAATGTATATCAATGACATTTGTAGAGTATCAAACATATTAGTCGGGGAGCCAAAGTCTAAAAAAATGTCTGTTATTTCCGGCAGAGCAAACCCTCCAATTATTGGTTCTTAGGGTCAAAGTTAACAGAAAAAACACAAATAAAAGTATGGCAGACCTTGTCAGGTTCAACCCATTTGTGAGACTTTGGCTACCCTATATTAAACTTTATTTTATTTGTGGATGATACAAACATTTTCTGTTCTAGGGGTAATTTACAGCAGCTTTTGGAGGACATCACAACAGAAATTAATAAATTAAAACTGTGGTTTGATGTAAATAAATTATTATTCAATATAAATAAAACGGCTCGGGTTATGTATATAACCCTTGTTCCTGAGAAAGGGAACGAGCACTGCGCCGAACGACGCATTTGGGGATGCTCCCTAAGCATCAGCGAATCTGAAGTCTGAATAAACACTAGTCCAATCCGATTGGTCGTGCGTGATGACGTCATTGTGACGGCATACCGGAAGTATAAAAGGAGCCGGCGCGTAATGGCGGCAGCTATTGCTCTGAAGCATGCGCTCCAGGCGTGCGAGGTGTGGCGACGCGACGCAGTGCTCGTTCCCTTTCTCAGGGAACAAGGGTTATATACATAACCCGAGCCGCCCTTCGAGGAACTCACACCGCGCCGAACGACGATTTGGGGAACGAGTACCCACTAGGCCACACCGAGGGTAGCGCCTGTCCTAGTGTGAAGCCGGAGACCGGGCACAGCTAGGACTGGAGCACCCTAGCGCCAGGCGTCGTAGGGAGATCTAGGCTATAAAACCTAATGAAGGTGTGTGGGGTAGCCCACCCCTCCGCCTCGCAGATATCCTGCAAGGGGACCCCAGAAAGGAGGGCCACCGAAGAGGCCATGCCTCTGGTGGAATGAGCAGGTGAAGCCTCCCTTCTTCCGCCGTCACGTGAGGCGGAGGATGAAATGCCTGCAGAACCAAAGACCTGACCACCCTTGATGGGACCTTAGGCACGTAGCCTGGCCTAGGGTGTAAGATGGCTTTACTCCACCGGGGCAAACTCCAGGCAAGTCGGCGTTACCGCCAAGGCCTGGAGGTCACCCACTCTCCTCAGAGAGGTAATGGCAAGGAGAAAAGCCACCTTAAGGGTCAGGTTCTTTGGTTCAGCCGACTCCAATGGCTCGAAGGGGCCTCAGCCAGCCCTCCGAGAACCACTGCCAGATCCCAAGTTGGAACTCTGGATTGAGCCGCAGGCCTCATCCTCCGAACCCCACGGAGGAACTGTACAACCAACTGGTGCCTACCCAAAGGCCCATCACCCATAGGAGTGTGGAAAGCCGCAATGGCAGCCACGTACCTTGAGTGTGGACGGGGTTAGACCCGCAGAGAAGCGATCTTGGAGGAACTCCAGCACTGAAGCCACCGGGCAGTTAACTGGGTCCACCTCATGCTCTCTACACCAAGTGGAAAATACATTCCACTTGAGGCTGTACAGTCTCAGACGGAGCCCTGGAACTGAGTAACGTCTCTACCACCTCTGCCGACAGGCCAGCCTCTAGGTACCTGGCCCCTCAGGGCCAGACCCAAAGGTTCCAAATCTCGGGCCGGGGTAAAATATTGTACCCGCCGCCTGAGACAGGAGATCCCTCCTCAGAGGAATCTGCCATGGATGACCTGCCAGCAGAGCTATGATATCCGAGAACCATACCCGGGTCGGCCAACAGGGTGCTACCAGAAGTAGGCTGACCCCTTGTTGACGGACCCTCCAGGACTCCCGGGAGCAGAGCAATCGGGGAAATGCGACAGACGCAGCCTCGGCCACGTCTGCACCATGGCATCCAACCCCAGAGGGGCTGGATGCGTGAGGGAGAACCACAGTGGACAGTGGGACGTCTCTCGAGACGCAAATAGGTCCACTTCCACTGGGCCAAACCTCTTGCATATGGCCTCCATCACCTCTGGGTGGAGCCGCCACTCCCCGGGCCTCAGCCCCTGCCTCGACAGGATGTCTGCTCCCTGATTCTGGACCCCTGGGACATACATTGCCCTGATGGACAACAGTTTCCCTTGGGACCACAGGAGGATTAGATGCGCCAATCTGCACAGAGGGCGCGACCTCAACCCTCCCTGACGATTGAGGTACGCTACGACAGCCGTATTGTCTGTCCGTACCAGGACATGTTGGCCGCGGAGGTCCGGGAAAGCTCCTGAGAGCTTTGTAGACCGCCAGCATCTCCAGGCAATTTATGTGCCAGGAGGAATGCCGGGCCTCCCACAGACCTCTCTCGCAAAGTGGCCTTCCATGACGCGCCCCAACCAGTAAGGGAGGCGTCTGTTGAAACGGATCTCCGGCAACAGGACGCTCCCAATACTGGCCCCTGGGACAGAAACCAAGGTTTCTTCCATATGACTAGGGAACGAAGGCATCTGCGCGTTACCCTGACCATACGGAAAGGATTCCCTCTGGGGGAAAACCCCTTGGTTTTCAGCCACCACTGGAGGGGTCTCATGTATAGCAGGCCAAAAGGTATCACGTTGGACGCTGCTGCCATGTGCCCCAGCACTCTCTGAAAGTGCCTCACAGTGATGCTGTGGCCTAGCCTTATTCCTGAGACCATCGCCCGTATGGTCTCGACGTGGAGACAATTGTGCCCGCATCGTTGTCGAGTCCCACACAATTCCCAGGAACGTAGTCCTCTGGGAAGGCGTCAACACACTCTTTTTCGTGTTGAGTCTCAGCCCCAAGCGCTTTATGTGGGCCAGAACGACATCTCGATGCCGAACTGCCATCTCGTACGACTGGGCCAATATGAGCCAGTCGTCGATGTAATTCAGCACACGGATGCCCTGAAGCCTCATTTGAGCCAGAGCTGCATCCATGCACTTCGTGAATGTGCGTGGGGAGAGGGCTAGGCCGAAGGGAAGCACTTTCGATATTAGTACGCCTCGCCAAAGCGAACCTCAAGAACTTCCTGTGACATGGAAGGATGGAGATGTGAAAATAAGCGTCCTTTAGATCTATCGAAACCAGTCCTCGGACTGGATCTGACTCACGATCATGGGGATAGTGAGCATTTTGAATCTGAATCTCCTCAGAGACTGATTCAAATACCTCAGATCTATGATCGGACGCAACCCTCCGTCCTTTTTGGGAACTATAAAGTACCGGCTGTAGAACCCGGATTCCCTTTCCAGCGGAGGAACACGCTCTATGGCTTCCTTCGCCAGTAAGGTTTTTACTTCT
This sequence comes from Gobiocypris rarus, assembly GCA_023029165.1. Lineage (NCBI taxonomy): Eukaryota > Metazoa > Chordata > Actinopteri > Cypriniformes > Gobionidae > Gobiocypris > Gobiocypris rarus. Next base: position 10,549,517 of record CM040910.1, on the reverse strand, counting down.
AGTTCCATTACCCGAACCGCTCCGGTACCACTACAGTCCAGTTCAACCCCCTGAACCCTGGAGGAGGATGACCGAACTGCAGTCTGTAACCGTTTTCTACAGTACGCAGGACCCATGTAGAAATATTCGGAAGGCATTTCCATGCGCCGAGATAATCTAGGGAACCAGCCTCTCGAGGCTGGCGTCGGGTGTTACACGAGCCTCGTTCCCAACCCCCTGAAGCGGCTGACCGGCAGGGAGTAGTTGGGAACGAGCCTCTATGTGCGGACGTGAGCTGCCCGGCCGCAAGTCCTTTCGGAGGCGGCTGGAGCAGCGTGCGTTGCGGGAAATCGATGTGGCCCGGCGTCCATAGACGGCGGGATTACCACATCGATTTCCCCAGAGCGCCGGAAGAAGCAACCTCAGTTGCCCTTTCGCGGGAGGGACCGCTCTGAGAAGCCCTGCCGTAGCTAGGACTTCTTCCTGCAGCCTTCGCGCCTGAAGGGCGTTCCTCAGATCGCCCTTAGGTGCTGAAGGCTGCTGGTGAGAGCGCCGCCTCTGTTGCCAAGCTCCCGGAGGAGGGGCTCTAGAGGCGACGCTCTCTTTCTGCACCTGTCGGTGCGAGGAGCTGGTGGACGGCTGAGGCTGCCCACTAGGGCCAGCCTTCCCAGGCTTTGAAGGCCGCTGACTGACTCTTCGCCTCCTGGTGCCTGGAGACGACGGTATTAACCGCGTCCCCAAACAACCCAGAAGGCGAAATCGGGAGTCAGGAAAGCTCGATCCCTCTCCTTTATCCCCGACAGATTCAGCCAGAGATGCCTCTCCACAGTCACCATGGAAGCCATGGAGCGGCCGATGGCACGGGCCGTCTCCTTGGTGATGCGGAGAGACAAATCTGCGGCCTTCCGCAGCTCCAGTATATCCTCCGGAGAGGGACCCTCGCCCTCATCTAGCTCTTTAAGGAGGTCAGCCTGGTAGGCCTGCAAGATAGACAGAGTGTGCAGGGAACTACCAGCCCGCCCAGCCGCCATATAAGCCTTGCCCACCAAAGATGAGGTATCCCTGCAGGGTTTGGTGGGCAGCACTGGGCCTTGGGGACGACGCCGACTCGGGTGAAAGATAGCTCGCGAGAGCTCCCTCCACCCGAGGCATCGCCCCATAGCCCGCTTCGCGTGCCCCAGAACGCGTTGGAATAATCCAACACCGGGATTGGAAACACGCGAAGAATAGGGCTTCCTCCACGATCTGCACACCTCGGTGTGCAGATCCGGGAAGAAAGGCAAGCCCCGGCGCGGTGTTTGGACCCGGTGCGAGAGAAACCGGTCGTCCAGCCTACTGGGTGGCTGAACTTCCTGCGTCTCTTGTGGCCAATCGATATTTAACTTGGCCACCGCCCGGGTCAACACCTCGACCAGCTCCTCATGGGCAGGTGGATGAAGCGTTATATTTTGCACTTCATCCCCCGCCTCGATGCCTGCCTCCTCCGGTTCCTCGGAACCGGAGAGCACGAGCATCGGACCCTCCAACCCGGGGGAAGATGCCGCCAAGCGGGCTTCCACACGGGAGGAAGATCTCGGAACTGTCAGAGGAGGATTGGAAAGTGCCGCAGCAGTCCCAAAACCCTCTGACAAATCCCGCTGTGAACCCCATGATCTGCGACGCCGCGCTGCCTCAGCAACCGCGGGTCCAGAACCATGGGGCTCACGAGGCTGGCCGGCCTCATCAAACACGGCCAGCCTAGAGCGAAGCAGCCTGAGTGTCAGCTTCGCAGTGTTCGCAAGCGGCTCCTCGAGAGCCGCCCGAGCATGCTGAGCACCCAGGCATTGAACACACAGCAGGTGTGTATCCGAGCCCGAAATATAGCGGGGACACGGATGCACACACTGCTTGTATTCCTCACTCTTTCCATTCTCACACACTTTCACAACTGGACAGACAACAGTAAATATGACAGACAGTTTGACAGAGAGCGCTATGCTGAAGAGCAATAACTGCCGCCATTACGCGCCGGCTCCCCTTTTATACTTCCGGGTATGCCGTCACAATGACGTCATCACGCACGACCAATCGGATTGGACTAGTGTTTATTCAGACTTCAGATTCGCTGATGCTTAGGAGCATCCCCAAATGCGTCGTTCGACGCAGTGTGAGTTCCCTCGAAAGGGAACAAAGATTATGTTATTTGGAAAATATTAAATAAATCCTCAAGTAGAATTGAAAATTGACAACATAAGTATAGAAAGAGTATATGAAAATTACATTTCTTGGTGTGAATTTAGACCACAAAATCAGCTGGAAAAACATGTTAAATCAAAGCTGGCAAAGACCATAGCAATTTTGAATAAATCAAGACCCAGGTGTTCACCCCAGGTGCCTTAAGCAGCTACATGACCTGAGCAGGCAGGTGCAGGAGCTGACAGAGGCCCTGAGGGGAAAAAACAATAAAAGGCCGCCCATTCCGCTCTCCTTTGTCTGAGTAAGTCAGTCTTCTCACAGGGGGCTGGTTGACTCATTTGTGGGTGTGTTTGATGACTATTTGCATTTCTTGTTCTTTTTAGGTCCAGGAATGTGTCTGCTGCCCGCCTAACATTTGGAAAAGCAAAAGGAGCTGCTCTCGCCCTGATCCGCCAGTCCAGGCTGTTTCCCCGCTGATCCCGACTCAGGGAACCACACCTCCGGGCAGACACCCGTTTATTGCTTAATAAATATTTTATAAGTTCACACTGTCATGTCTTTTTTTGGCTGCAAAACAAATATCTTACGCACATTAAATAAAAAAAAGACTAAAAATAAAGAATATAAATATAAAGAATAAAGATAAAAAGTGGGAATTTTTTTTTTTTAAGAAGGGCCAATTTGGTTAAGTGGGCGTTCCTTGTTCATGGACAGGTGATTAGTTGTCATGTTAATTAACGAGGGCTGCTATTGCTAGCGGCCATCACCTTTGTTGAGCTCATTGCTTATACAGAATCTTCAGGACAGGTAAGACAATCTATGGTATAAATCTTAATTTTTCATAAAAGTCTTATTATAAATGGCATTTTTGTACTTTTTTCGACCTCTGTCAGTACAGTTAGGTTTGGTTCACAGAACACGATGCTCATAACGCTTTTTCGCAAGATTATTATGAATAATAAACTGTATGTATATATAATGTCGGCCTAAATTTGACCATCCAGACCTGTTATTTAAGACCATTGTCACAAAAGGCCACCCTTCCATTGTTGACGCTTTCATACATTTGTGTTATTGTAAATTGCACGTATGTAAGTCTTTCTGCATTGATCGGTTAAGTTTGGGTGACCTCTTGCAAAGCTTTATTACACAATTGTAATGTATTATTACTGTATATATATATAAATGTGTGTGTGTAATAAATAAAAAAAAAAAACTTTTTTTTTCTTCTTCTTCTTCTTTATAGTAAAACGATGCCGAAACATTACGGAACACGTAAGTTGATCTGTTCAGTTACTTTTGCCATATCAAAGTGTTACAAATAATTTATTACACAGTATTAACACCGTGTGTTCTAACAGTTTTTTCAAAAAATTTCTTGCCATCTTTTCATACAGCTGTTAAGTGCCCTTGTTGCCCAGCATGGATCGCAAATGTCAGTCGCCACCTGAGTGGGGTCCATGGCATGGGCAACTTTCAGCAGAGGACCCTGCTCATTAATTTTGCACGTCGCAGGGTGAGGCTGTTGAACCTGGACTGCCCAATCGGCGGCGTGCGATTCAAATACTCTGAAAAGCACCTGGAGAGGGGCCACAAGGACCTGACGGTAAGTCAGTCTTAAAACTGACAGGATTGACCAAATTAATGTATGAAACAGCTGTCTGGTTATGCAAATATTGAAATGTTTTTATAATGTTTAAGGAGAAGGCAAGGAAGAAGGTGGTGCGGTCTCTGGGAGGTCGGTGACCGTGGGAAGCTGTGGATTCTGCGGAATTCACAGCCGGCCATCCCATGGTCCATGACTTCACCCAAGACGAGGCCCCACCTGACGCCCCCCCACAACTACCGTCAGGGGCCCAGCCCTCTCCAGTGCAGGGGCAGGTGCCGGAGCCAGAGCAGGTGCCGGTGCCGCAGCCGAGCCAGTGCCTGAGCAGGGTCTATCTGATGAGATGATAGAAATCATGGGTAGGAATCCATTGATCATCATAATCCTGATAGTGTTACAGTTACTCAAATATGTGGAACGTTTTTCAGAAAAGCTGTTTCCCGCAATGAGGGAGGAGTTAGAAACCATACATTTTGAAGTGTTTGACTGGTTTTGGGTTTTGTTTTAATTGATTTTAATTGTTTTCTTATTGATTTTAATTGGTTTTAATGTTCACTGTGTTCTTATATTTTTATATGTTCATCAAAACAAAACAACAAAAATTAAAAAGAGTTCTTCTAACTGTGATGTTGTATGATTGTTTATTGTGTACTTGTCTTTTTGGCTGCAAAACAAATTGCATAAACACAGTGTGTTGACTTACCGTTCGGACGTTTCTGGGCTTTCGGGACTACCTAGAGGAATTGGAAATCATTCGGTAGGCTATGTGGCAAGTGAATACACAAGAAGCAACATTTATCCACAAACTTTAAATAACTTATCTTTTCATTAAATAATGAAGTATGGGTAACGGGGTATACCTATATTAACGGAGGATGGGGAAATTATCAGGAAATTATACAGGCAAAATCCATCTCAATGTCAATTGCGGTTAACGTTATTCCTTTATTTATTTACAGATCTACGCTTGAAGATGAATGTGATCCCTTCCATCCTGCTCGAAATCCTGTGAAATAAAGACAAACGTTTCTGTTCAAGTGTTTTTGACCATTTATTAGCCAAAACTTAAGTGAGCTAGATTTAACAGCTAGCTCACAATTCATATATTGGAATATTATGGTCAAATGTTTTACGTGAACATATGAAATCATGTAGATCAATGAGCAATTTTAAGAGACTATTTAAAATGAATATATTGAATGGATATCAAAATGACTCGAGGGGACACTATTGTATGGTTCCTGGGCTTATAAGTCTGGTTTGAATGGGTTATTATTCGGTTTGATGTAGATAGAAGGAAACAAAGAAGATACTGAAGATGGGAAAGGAAAAACTATTGTAAATGTGTGCGTTTATGCATGTATGTGGGCTGTGCCTATTTGAATCACTTTTATTAATTTTGTATGGTTAATTTTGTATAAATATATATTAAACTATGTTCAAGCTAAATTAATAAGAACTGCAGATAGGCTACTCAAACGATTACAATTACAATCCAAAAGTAGGATACATTTTAAAGTCGATTTTAGTCAATTCTTTTGTCAGTTATTAATATTATTGTTAATATATTAATATAAATTGTATTGTGTTATTACTATAGTATTCAATTTGATTTCCAAAACCCCCCAACACACACAAATTAGCCTAATGTTCAATTCGAGTTTACTCCAATGTATCATTGACCGTTCCGAGGTCAGCTTGACTGTGCTTTATGGTAACACCTGGCAATAGTCAGCGCAGCAATTATTTCTGTTGAGCCGTGATACTTCGACCTTGGAAACTTCTGATCATCATTCAAGACAAGTATTGTGTTTAGGTGGTATTTTGATAATTCAGTGTGTTAACTGTTAAGTGTGATTTCCTTTGACTATTTATTTACTTAAATTTACTTGTTGCTAGCATATTTTCCTTCGTGCAAACATGTCTTGCTGTGTAGCATACATGTGTTCTAAAAGACAAGGCTCTTCTTCCGAGTTAGGCTTTTTCAGGTAAGTCCACAGTCTCTATCAGTATAATGCAAGAATATGATTATTTGAATTATAATTAGCTAGGGCTAAGCAGAGGTGTAAAGAGTAACGTTACCTGAAAACCAAAGTATAAGTACAGATACCTTACAGTAAAAAATAATCCATTGCAAATTACATTTAAACAGTATTTAATTATTTTACTGGTACTGAATGTGGCTAAAAAAAAGATGCACGTAGGCCTCGACAGCTGAGAGACATGCAAGTGACTTAAGACATGCAGGTGAAAGAAACTATTGATTTGTGAGATGAGAAACTTTCTTATAAACTTTTTTATTTTCTAACTCAAAATTGCAAAAAATCTAGGTCGACACAACAGCCTTAAACGTCTACAAACTCTCACTTAAGCTCAAGCGCACAAAAAGGCAATAAGTAAACCAATATCATTAAAAAAGGCCTTGTCAATATAGAGGATATACTGTCCCTGACAAAAGTCTTGTCGCTTATCTATTTTGTAGAAACACCTGCTATTAACCTGATTTTTAATTCATCAATTGGTGTTAGAAAAAGCTCATATGAAAAGCTAAAACCCTCCCAAATGATGTTTAATGCACTGAAATAAATTAGTTTCACTGAAAAAAAGATTAGTTTTACTGAAAAAAGATTTACTTAATCAAGACAGAAAGGTCAAATTTTGGCAAGACAAAAGTTTTGTCGCCTATAAAGAAATTGAACAAATTGACTGTAAATATAAAAATATGTCAGCAAATTAAGTAGTGGTGCTGTGAGATCCAAATTTAATATCTTGCATGACTTCCATGAGCTTGAAGGACTGCGGTTTGGCAAGGACTCGTACCTACCTAGAGGAATTGGAAATCATTCGGTAGGCTATGTGGCAAGTGAATACACAAGAAGCAACATTTATCCACAAACTTTAAATAATTTATCTATTTCATTAAATAATGAAGTATGGGTAACGGGGTATACCTATATTAACGGAGGATGGGGAAATTATCAAGACAAAAGTTTTGTCGCCTATAAAGAAATTGAACAAATTGACTGCAAATACAAAAATATGTCAGCAAATTAAGTAGTGGTGCTGTGAGATCCAAATTTAATATCTTGCATGACTTCCATGAGCTTGAAGGACTGCGGTTTGGCAAGGACTTGTACAAGTTATTTAATGAAGTCATCAGGAATAGCAAAGAAAGCAGTATTGCATGCCTCCCAGAGTTCATCAATATTCTTCGGTTTCGTCTTCCATGCTTCCTCTTTCATCCTACCCCACATATGCTCAATGATGTTCATGTCTGGTGACTGGGCTGGCCAATCCTGGAGCATCTTGATCTTCTTCGCCTTGAGGAACTTTGATGTGGAGATGGAAGTGTGCGATGGAGCACCATCCTGCTGCAGAATTTGGCCTCTTTTATGGTTGGGAATTTAAGAGGTAGCTAAGATTTCTTGGTATTTTAGACTATTGAAGTTGCCTTCCACCCTGCAGATCTCTTGCACATACGGATGTAACCCCAGACCATGATTTTCCCCCACCAAACTTCACTGTTTTTTGGGTGAATCTCGGATCCATGCGGGCTCCAGTAGTTTTCCTGCAATATTTTGCGACTGTGGTGTAATTCAACAGAAGATTCATCTGAAAAATCTACCTTCTGCCACTTTTCCAGCATCCATCCTTTTAGCAGGCTGTGGGCTTTGGCAAATGCCACACGTTTTTCAATTGTCTTTTGTTTAGTGCTGGCTTCTGGGCACTGATTCGACCATGGAGGCCATTTCCAGACAGAATCCGACAAACTGTTCTGGTTGACACAGGGACTTCAGATGACCAGGTCTCGTGGAGCTCTGCTGCAGTGGAAAACAGGCTGGACTTGGATTTTCGAGCCAACAAACGGTCCTCTCGAGCAGTTGTCTTGCAGGGTCTGCCTGACCTGAGTTTGTCATAAACGTTTCCAGTCTCTTCAAATCTTTTTTTTAACTTCTGTACTTGACGTTGAGACACTTTGAAGGTGTCTGCCACATCAGCAGTGGATCTGGTCTTCAGCCTCTTGATAATCAAAACTTTAGTCTCAGGGTGAATCTTAGGCATGTTTGCAGATGTCTAGTTGCAGTTGATGTAAAGGTCTAGTGTACTGGGGTTCACACCTGAGATCTAATTGATCCATTATTAGTCACAGGTGAAGCTCAAATGAGAAGGCGACAACACTTATGTCTTTGTAAAAATTCACTCAATGGGCTACCAAGCTGTGAATATTAGAATATTTTTTGACAGTTTCATTTTGCACTGAAACATTATTACAAAAGCTGTTGGGATTAAAATGAGCTATTTCTTGTAAAAAAATCTTGATAAGAAATATATTTCAGCGGCACCAAACAAGCATTCTCACCTCTGCTCCCTTCACTTCACACAGGACTGTTTCTTCCCTGTCCAGGGACGAAACAGACTTAAACCAGACGCAGTGCCAATCATCTTCTACCCCCATTGCCAGGTGAAGGTCAAGGTGAGGCACAACAGTTAGTAAGACTGACTCTGACACACAAGCTGCTATAAGCAGGTACTTCAGTCATGACCATGATTACATCGGTTGTACTCACAGTGAACCACCGACAATCAAGATGAGTGTAGCCAGCTGCAGCCATGAGCATTCTGCAGATCAAGGTGCATACACACTGAAAAACTCCCCCAGTCCTCTAAAGAGGAAGGTGTCATTTATTCAAAGTAGCTTGCATTTTTGCAAGAAAAAATTTAAGCTTCAAGAGTAGAGAGTCAGAAGACTGAAACAGAAAGTGAAGTCTCTCTCTTCAGTTATCGCTGATCTGAAAGAGAAGCTGCTTGTTTCCACCTGCTGTGGTGATATGCTGGAGGCTTCCTTTAACGGTGTTGCTAAAAAAAACTTACAAGGGCCTAGTGCAAGACTAAATCTCATAGAATCTCTGATCATTTGAGATATTTTGCCATGACTCTCAATTTCTACTCTGCAAAAGCTTATCAGTTTGTTCGTGATAGCTTTGATTGTGTTCTACCTCCTCCTCAAACAATCAGGTCTTGGTACAGCAGCATTCCTGCAGACCAAGGCTTTAAAGAGGCATCATTCGATGCCCTCCAATCCCATGTGGAGGGAGGAAGGAAAGATGGTAAGGAGACTGTTTGTGCTCTTATGATGGATGACATGGCCATCAGAAAGCATGTTGAAAATGCTGAAGGAAATTCCATGGGTATGTTATTGTAGGATGTGGCAAAGTTGATGACTCTTTGGTAGTAGCCAAGGATGCATTGGTCCTTATGGTTATAGCTGTTAATGGATCTTGGAAAATCCCTGTGGCTTACTTTCTCCTTTACGGATTAAGTGGACTAGAGAGAGCGAATATCGTCACACAGGGTCTTTACCAGCTGCATGACATTGGAGTGTGTGTTGTTTCCCTGACATGTAATGGACCGTCTTGTCACTTCACCATGATGCAGGCCCTTGGAGCCAATTTCACAGTTGGAAACATTAGGCTATATTTTCCTCACCCTGCAAATCCAATGCAGGCTGTACATGTTGTTTTTGACGTGTGTCAAATGATTAAACTCTTGAGGAACGCTTTTGCTGATGGACGTGTTTTCCATTCAGTCAGTGGCAAAAAGATTAGGTGGCAATACCTAGAAGACCTCAACAAACTTCAGTAGACTGAGGGCTTGAGGCTGGGTAATAAGCTGAAGATGGCACACATTCTGTGGAGAAATCAGAAGATGAAGGTAAATCTTGCTGCTCAAGTTTTCACCAGCAGCGTTGCAGATGCCCTTGGATTCCGCAACAAGTAGCTTCTCTTGCCTCAGTTTCATGGTTCTGAGGAAACCGTTGAATTTCGGAGAACAATCGATGTAGCTTCTTTTTTGTGATATTTTTGTGATGTTTTTCTCCTTACAGCAGCCAACATCCAGAAACAGGCAATTTAAGCGAACCCAAAGGCTCTTTTTAGATCCATCCACCCTGCACATCACAGGTGTGTACATATCTATTATTATGCTTTTTGTTATTATGCTATTTGAAACAATGTACTACTACAGTTCTGTGGCCTTATAGGAAGCAATTTTTTTGTTTTGTTTTTTGTTGCTGTTGTTTTTTTTTAGTGCAACAACAGCATTGACCTGAAGAGAGAAGTGGTAATTAAAGGCTTGAGTCAATACCTCAAGGAAGACTATAGTGCCTTTATCAAGGAGTACTTGGTAAGATATGTGAACATTTTGTTTCATTGTTCCTTGATTGTACATGACAGGGAGTCAGCTACCTTCACTATGTGTAATGTAATACCTATTCTGAACTTCTTAAATCTTGCCCATGAAAAATATCGAATAACTTTGCCCCAGCCCTCAGTGTTCCTGTTCAGTGCTCAATGTTTCGTGGGATGTTTTGTTTTGACCTTTACACATTCACACAATGTTTGTGTTTCTTGTGCTCTGTAACTTCAAGGACTGTGAGCAGGCTGAGAAAGCAAAAGACAAGATGGTCCTAGGGATCTGTGTGGTCCATGCAGAGGGTACACAACAACCACCAAAAGAAGTGACAATTGTAATTGAGGGAGTAGAGGTACTCAGGAAAATTCAGACTGTGCTGTGTGCCATCACTTTGCTCATGGGCATAATTGATGCTCTGGATTTGAGGTACCCATCCAACCTGCAGCAAACTTTCGAGGTATTTCAAAAACTTTTTCTGAATCTGGATAGACAAAGGCTATCAGAGTCCAAAAGCTGAAGCTTTAGGTGTTTGATTAGATCCGTTTGTTTTTCTTTTTTTTACATGTATTTTATCTGCATATCTATTATAGAGCCCGATCTCACGAAAATGTGTATCAATAGTACGAGTGTGCAATCTCGTAGAATGTACACGCCAAAACTCATTTTGGCATGCATATGGTACGCCGTTTTTGGCGTGCATGTAATCGCACTTTATGGCGTATTATATGTATGAACCCCATACCCCACCCTCACCTAAAAAGCGTGTCATTTACACGCCATAAAGTGCGTATCATATGCACGCCAAAAACGGCGTACCATATGCACGCCAAAACTCATTTTGGCGCATACATTCTACGAGATTTCACACTAGTACTATTTATACGCATTGTCATGAGATCGTGTTGACCGAAACACACAGTAGATCCTTCAAGCAGACATACTTTGACAGAAATGTCATGTGGTTTTATGGTTATGGTTTAGAACTTCATAATGATACATATTCAAAGTCAGTGGTCTCAAAACTTCTTTATCAAACAAACACAGTGATTTATCTCAGCTACCTGCGATTGATTGGAATGTTGATATATATTTTTTTATTACTTGGATTGGTGGAAATAAGCGCAAACCATGCATCTCACACACACACACACACACACATATAGAGACACACGCCCGCGCCAAGCAAACTACGTTGCAGACAGTATGATCCGAACTTCCGCGATTTTATTTTTCCTTCAAATATCTAGAGAGTGAACAACGCACATCAAGAAAATAATGTTATTTCACTATTTAAGATAGCCCGTCGGCACGCCGGGCTTACGTTTTGGAAAATACATAGTCCCGGGACGTTGGGCTTTACGAGCCCTGGCCCATACATGTCCGAGCCTGATCCTGAATCGCAATGAACAAAGACCACCACAAATAAAGGATTCTCCAGCCTTTGACAGTGAGCTAATTATGTTCTTTAAGACACGTATAATCAGTAGATCTATATCTGTAACAATGTAATACTATCACATATAAAAAAAATGTTTTACTCACATAAATGTGTTGCTTCATTCATTCAGAAATGAAGGAACAAACGCGCAATCTCTTCCCCACATGAGCTGGATATTCATTAAAAAATAAAGTTCATCTATGCAATTATAATATTGGAATCCGAAGGAAGCTTATGCATTATGTTTATTGCTTAAAAAGTTGGATCCGGTTTAGCTCTATGTTAGGCCTGTGTCATGTCAGTGGCACGAGTCGGTGGGCGGGGCGAGGCAGTGTTTCATCACACGATGACGTCAAGGTGTGGCATATTCTGAGATTGATTGTTTTCTGGGCCTGGTGTCAATAAAAGCTTTTCTTTGACTAACAAGGAAGTTTTCAGCTCCGAAACTTACAGAATATTCTTATATTACCATGACCTTTTATATATCAAGAGGTAAAGGGAAAGTTGATTCCTCAATTCATCACCCCTTTAAACAGCTTACAAAAAGAACAACTCTAAAAGGTATGTGCATCACTATTTGTGGGGTGAGGTTGTGAAATGGTTTGGAGCTGGGGTTAAAACATTGTACAAACATTAAACAGTTTAAAAAGTTATATAAAAACTCTTTATTAAAAGGATATGAAGAGGAATAGAGGTGATGGTGAGTGTGGGTTAAAATATTGATTGCATTGTGATATATAAATATCGGGTGAAGAGTTGTTTGCTGCAAATGTACACTAAAAGTTTGGTTGGTGTTTAAATTTATTGTATATTTGTTATCTTGCTAAGAATATAAAATGATATGTATATATATATATATATATATATATATATATATATATATATATATATATATATATATATATATATATATATATATATACTGGAATTTCTTAGAAGGATTTCTTAAATATTGTATTTTTGCTTCGGTATGGTACAAAATACGGAATGTATTTTTATTTAAATTATATATTTTTGTTGTTCAAAATAATTAAAGAAAGACAAAAGAAGCACATCTTCATGATTTCTTAACATTTGCTTTATGAAAATTGCATTCTATGTTTTCACTTCACTTAAAGCCATCAATGATGCATTTATACAGGTTAGTAACTGTACTATTACTCACAATAAGTATTTATAAGAACACAACATGGCTATTAAAGGGGTCATGAATTGGGAAATACATTTTCCCTTGATCTTTTGATGTATTAAAGGCTATAGTAATATAGAATATCCTTTAAGTTTCAGAACTGAAAATGTCCTTGTTAGTCAATAAAAAGCTTGACAGCTGGCTCAGCAAACGATCGATCTGCGAATGAGCTTCCCTGTGATGTCAGAGAGCAGTGAAACGCCCCCTCAAGATGAATGCTTAATTCTGTAGCCCCGCCCACCGACTCGTGCCTGACTCAGGGTGCGTCTTAATCTGCTGCCTAGTTCAGTAGTCAGGCCAATGATCAGGGTGTCAGCCCATTGACTGATGCCCTGACTACTGAATTAGGGAGCTGATTAGTGATGTTACGTTCGTACATCATAGTCCATTGACTCAAATTTCTCGTTTGCTGAAATTCCTCTCTTCACAGCTGTGTAGCGCTATTTGCAGCAAGCGCATGTGCAGCTCTGTGGACTGTTTCATTCTTTCAAAGAATGACAAAACCTTGAGCCAATAGTGTTCGAGTATGATATGTGACGGAGCATGTGATTTGTTGAATTCATTGAACGAATACGCCCTTTACTGACCGATATGCTTGAGTCTGAACGAGAGATCTTGTTCGTGAACAAATTGAACAAACTGGTACATATTGTGTAATTGGTGTGATCTACTGAACGAACACACCCATCACTGACCGCTGCTTTGAGTCTGAAAGCAACGACATCATGACTTTGCGTAAACATACACGCCACTTTCTAAAGCCCAAAATAGCATGTTATCTGTACGCATTTTGAGCTATCCGTGTATATGTCTACGCCGTGTGTTTTCCATGTGTATGTGTACGCCGAAACGAACCATCATTTCCGCGTATGTCTACGCCATGTGATTCTGCGTGTATGTGTACGCCAAAACGAACCAGTATGTGTGTGTCCACAATGTAAATGTATTTATAAACATAATAAATGATGGGGTTTTTTAAAATGTAAAAATGCAAAATGTTTCTTGTGATGGGTAGGTTTAGGTGTGTGTGTGTGTGTGATGGGTAGGTTTAGAGGTAGGGGCAGTGTAGGGGGATAGAATGAAAGGGTGTTGATAAACACTCTAAAAAGCGATTATGCGTCTTAATAGCGCACTAAAATGCATACGAATTGCCGTCATACATACGGCATTTCATGAGATCAGTCTGCTGAAAGAGAGAGGGATCTTGTTCTTGACTGGTACATCTCGTACGTGGAAATGAATAACAGTGTAACCAGTAAGTCGTCATCTAGCATATGAGTCAGTCGTTCAGCAATCAACAGAAAGCAAATGCAAAGCGCAGTTATAGACATAGGCTACGCTTGTTTGTAACTCGACGTTTACCGTAATCCCAGATATATGAATGTGTAAATGTCTGACCAAACAATTAAAATGTTAATCATGCAAGAAAACATTATGATTTGGTCATCTAAACCACTTATTTTATTTAATGAGTAAATAATGCACACATTTAAATAAAGTCAAATCAGTTTTTAAGTAAATACGTTCGTTGACTTAAAGGGTTAGTTCACCCAAAAATGAAATTTATATCATTAATGACTGACCCTAATGTCGTTTCCACACCCGTAAGACCTCCGTTCATCTTGAACACAGTTTAAGATATTTTATATTTAGTCCGAGAGCTTTCTGTTCCTCCATTGAATGTATGCATGGTATACTGTCCCTTTCATGAAAGGTAATAAAAACATCATCAAAGTAGTCCATATGTGACATCAGTTGGTTAGTTAGAATCTGTCACAATGGACCAGTGTGAGTGCCCGCGATCACCAGAGGCACTCCAACCCAGACTTTCATTCTACCATAGACTACATCTCCCATAATCCTTTGCCCTGACTCATCATCACTCAATGATTACATCCACCTGCACCCCATTACCTTGTTAGCTCACACTATAAAAATACCCTTTTGCCTGTCTCCTCTGTTTTGTTTGCTTGATTGGACTGATTGCTTGTGTATGACCTTCTGCCTGTTTTCTGACTACGATTGTGGATTACCCTCTAATAAAGCTGCATTTGGATCTTCAACCCTCTGTCTCAGAGCAGTCGTGACAGAAGACTTCGCCTTCACTGACAGAGTCATCATGGTTTTTATAGTGTGAGCTAACAAGGTAATGGGGTGCAGGTGGATGTAATCAATGAGTGATGATGAGTCCGGGCAAAGGATTATGGGAGATGTAGTCTATGGTAGAATGACAGTCTGGGTTGGAGTGCCCTCTGGTGATCGCGGGCACTCACACTGGTCCATTGTGACAGAATCTCTTGAAGCATCGAAAATACATTTAGGTCAAAGAATAACAAAACTACGACTTTATTCAGCATTGTCTTCTTCAAACATTGTTTGTTTACAATCCACGAAAAAAGATTTGAATGGTATTGAATCAGCGTATTGATTCATTCGGATCGCGTATCAAAATGGCGTGTCAAAATTCTATGTATTTTCGATGCTTCAAGAGATTCTAACTAACCACCAACTGATGTCACATATACCCATATAAAGGGTGTGGAACGACATTAGGGTGAGTCATTAATTACATAAATTTCATTTTTGGGTTAACTAACCCTTTAAGACATAACACATAAGAGACTCTTTTTGTCACTCGCTGGCATATTTATGTAATATAAAAAAATGGTCATTGAACGAATCATTTTGGTGAACAAACTAAAAATGAACGAATCTCTTGAAAGAATCTAAATTTTCACCACTAGAGCAGATTGAGATGCACCCATAGATAAATAACATAGGCCTACATGTGTGGAGCTAAACCAGATAAACCAGGGCCTGTCCGACGGGCTATCTTAAATAGAGAAAAATAATATCCCTTTCTTGATGTGCGTTGTTCAATCTCTTCACTTGATATTTAAAAGAAAAATATAATTGCAGAAGTCTTGAACATGCTGATTTGTCTGCGAAGTTTTGCAGCTGTGTGTGTGTAATAGTGATGCAGTTCGCGGTTATATCCACTAATCGGGCAGGCCAATTAATAAAAAATAACATTCCAATTAATTGATGGTGGATGAGAGATAAATTATTGTGTTTGTTTGATAAAGACATATTGTGAGCCCTGTGGGTGAATCATTCCAGTTGCCGTTTTCAAAACTATTCCCACATGTACTGACCGAGACAAAGCTCATTATAATATGCGAAACTGCTATCCAATCATAGCAATGGCGTTTACCTCCAAATCTTCAATACGACACGCCAATAAAAACCGAGTGTTCCAGGAACTGATGTTTTGAATGTAAAACCATGCAAATGTCATAAGTTGACGTCAGACAAGTATCATTTTTTTTGTTTTTAAAAAGCCAATTCATGACCCCTCTAATATCAATTTATTCACTACTTTGACAGAAATCTGAATGACTAAAAAGTAATTGTAACTACAATATAATAACATTATGGCATACATTCATGAAACTATAGGACTGACTAATTAAAGGTGTCATAAACTGGCTTTTGAATTTTTTTTATACTAATGTCTGAGGTCAACTTTAGACGTTTGTGTGGTTTTTACATTCATAATGAATAAGTAATAGGCTATTTTTGGTAGCCCGACTGGAAAACACATAGCCCCGGTACGTTGAATTTGTAAGTTGTTACATCTGCATCGCATTTTTGTTTTATTCCTCTTTCTTTCATTCTTGGGCTTCACGATTGGTTGGTTATCATGTCAGTCATCATTTGCCAACGAGTTGACACCCCTCCAAAGAACCAATCTGTGCTCACCTTCACTGTATAAAGACCTGGAAGCGACAAGAGGAAGGAGGCGCCTGTTTTCTCTTGTTTGATTTGAGTCTTGCATTTTGTTGCTAGCCTCCCCGATTGTCTTCAAAGAAAACAAATCACTCAAGAAGCATTTGTCTCTTACAGCTATTACAGTCACTCACATGAATTTGCCACAAAACCTATAAATAGACTGGATGTCTAACTTAACAGGTTTGGCAAAATGACTCAGCTTTGGTAAGCATAATCTGTATCTCTCTTACACTGTATTCAATAAAATACTCGTGGTGGTGATTTATTTCCGTATTGAGAAAAACAATTCTATTATGCAATCATTATATGCACTCGTGTTACGGTTACTAGTTCTCATATAACTCAGGTAAAACTACATACAGGACATCATACCACAAGTTTACAACACAATGACATCGAATGTTACACAGGTCCATGCATAAATGAATATATGTCGGCTAACAGTCTGTAATACATGATGCCGGTGTATGCGCGTTAATGTGCATGTGTAGTCCATATATAGTTGCAGGCTTACCCTGTGACAATATCTGTCTCTGCCTGATTTATCTGCCTAAAGTCATCAGTAACTGAACACGTTTTTTTAATTTGTTTGTTTAAACTTATTTAACTTAACATGTATATTACACACCCTATTACTCCTAGACATCTTAAATAGTGAGGCGTAACACAAGCCCTGGCCCATACATGTTCGAGTCTGATCCCAAATTGCAGGACAATGAACCAATTACACCTCAAATACAAAGGATTTATACTCAACTTACCACGCTGTCACAGGCTTGAGTATTTGATGTTTAGTCAGACACAATCAGTATCAAACAATCAGTAACAATGCAGTACTATCACATATAAAAAACATTTTTACTCACATATAAGTGTGTTGCATCATTCCTATCAGATCCAATACAGAAGTTTATAAGGCCAATATAGTCATCCATTTGACCCTTAAACACTCATCACTGTGACCTGTATAAACTGGTGGGCTGGCACTCCCTTCAAATCCAGCAGCTCCATCATTGGTTTATCTTTATATACACGACAATCTTGGACAAGACACCTTACGATTCCAACCTCCACCTTTAAGCAGAACCTCCAAAACACCATAGTTGACTCTTGTTCCTGCTGATAATCCTAAACCATATTTATACACACTTACTTAAGCACTTTATTCTGTTTTTTATTTTCTTCCTTTGCTGTCTACTACTTTTAATTTCTTGTTCTGTGTCATGTGCATGATTATGTACAGTATTTATTTCTGTAGCCTCTTGGCCATATCATGTTTGTAAATGAGAAGAGGTTCTCAAACAGTTTACCTGGATAAATCAAGGTTATAGAAAATAAATAAAAGAAGGCACAGGATAGGTTTTTAATTTGTCTGCAAATCCAGTCTCCACATTGAAATGAAGCAAACAAACGTGCAATGTCTTCCCCACGTGAGCTGGATCTTCATTAAAAATAAAGTTCATCCATGCATTCCTAATATTGTAATCTGAGTTAAGTTTATGCTGCATGGTTATTGCTTGGAAGTTCGAGCCGGTTTAGCTCCACAGGGCTTTGTTATTTATCATGTCATGCGCGAGTTGGTGGGTGGGGCTACAGGATTTGCCGTTCTTCTATCTTCTGTTGAGGTGGCGTTTCACTGAACTCTGACATCACAGGTACGAACATTCGCAGATCGATTGTTTCCTGAGCCAGATGGCAATGAAAGCTTTTGTTTGACTAACAAGGAAGTTTTCAGTTCTTAAAACTTACAGGATATTTTATATGACCATTAACTTTTATACAGTGGGTACTGAAAGTATTCAGACCCCCTTAAATGTTTCACTCTGTTATATTGCAGCCATTTGCTAAAATCACTTAAGTTCATTTTTTTCACATTAATGTACACACAGCACCCCCTTTTGACAGAAGAAAAAAACAGAGTTGTTAACATTTTTGCAGATTTATTAAAAAAAGAAAAACTGAAAAATGACATGGTCCTAAGTATTCAGACCATTTGCTGTGACACTCATACAGTGAGGAAAATAAGTATTTGAACACCCTGCTATTTTGCAAGTTCTCCCACTTGAAAATCATGGAGGGGTCTGAAATTGTCATCGTAGATGCATGTCCACTGTGAGAGACATAATCTAAAAAAATAATAATCCAGAAATCACAATATATGATTTTTTAACTATTTATTTGTATGATACAGCTGCAAATAAGTATTTGAACACCTGCCTATCAGCTAGAATTCTGACCCTCAAAGACCTGTTAGTCTCTCTTTAAAATGTCCACCTCCACTCCATTTACTATCCTAAATTAGATGCACCTGTTTGAGGTCGTTAGCTGCATAAAGACACCTGTCCACCCCATACAATCAGTAAGAATCCAACTACTAACAATGCCAAGACCAAAGAGCTGTCCAAAGACACTAGAGACAAAATTGTACACTTCCAGAAGGCTGGAAAGGGCTACGGGGAAATTGCCAAGCAGCTTGGTGAAAAAAGGTCCACTGTTGGAGCCATCATTAGAAAATGGAAGAAGCTAAACATGACTGTCAATCTCCCTCGGACTGGGGCTCCATGCAAGATCTCACCTTGTGGGTCTCAATGATCCTAAGAAAGGTGAGAAATCAGCCCAAAACTACACGGGAGGAGATGGTCAATGACCTGAAAAGAGCTGGGACCACCGTTTCCAAGGTTACTGTTGGTAATACACTAAGACGTCATGGTTTGAAATCATGCATGACACGGAAGGTTCCCTGCTTAAACCAGCACATGTCCAGGCCCGTCTTAAGTTTGCCAATGACCATTTGGATGATCCAGAGGAGTCATGGGAGAAAGTCATGTGGTCAGATGAGACCAAAATATAACTTTTTGGTCAATTCCACTAAACGTGTTTCGAGGAAGAAGAATGATGAGTACCATCCCAAGAACACCATCCCTACTGTGAAGCATGGGGGTGGTAGCATTATGCTTTGGGGGTGTTTTTCTGCACATGGCACAGGGCAACTGCACTGTATTAAGGAGAGGATGACCAGGGCCATGTATTGCAAGATTTTGGGGAACAACCTCCTTCCCTCAGTTAGAGCATTGAAGATGGGTCAAGGCTGGGTCTTCCAACATAATGACCCGAAGCACACAGCCAGGATAACCAAAGAGAGGCTCTGTAAGAAGCATATCAAGGTTCTGGCATGGCTTAGCCAGTCTCTCAGACCTAAACCCAATTGAGAATCTTTGGAGGAGCTCAAACTCTTGAGTTTCTCAGCGACAGGCCAGAAACCTGACTGATCTAGAGAAGATTTGTGTGGAGGAGGGCCAAAATCCCTCCTGTGTGCAAACCTGGTGAAAAACTACAGGAAATGTTTGACCCTGTATTTGCAAACAAAGGCTACTGTAGCAAATATTAACATCGATTATCTCAGGTGTTCAAATACTTATTTGCAGCTGTATCATAATACTTATTTTCCTCACTGTATATTTACCTCAGCTGCTGTCCATTTCTTCTGATCATCCTTGAGATGTTTCTACGGATTCATTTGAGTCCAGCCGTGTTTGATTATACTGATTGGACTTGATTTGGAAAGCCACACACCTGTCCATATAAGACCTTAAAGCTCACAGTGCATGTCAGAGCAAATGAGAATCATGAGGTCAAAGGAACTGCCTGAAGACCTCAGAGACAATTGTGGCAAGGCACAATTCTGGCCATGGTTACAAAGATGAATGCGGCTAAGTACAGGGATATCCTGGACGAAAACCTTCTCCAGAGTGCTCAAGACCTCAGACTAGGCTAAAGGTTCACCTTCCAGAAAGCCAATGACCCTAAGCACACAGCTAAAATAACGACGTGGCTTCACAACAACTCTGTGACTGTTCTTGAATCGCCCAGCCAGAGCCCTGACTTAAACACAATTGAGCATCTCTGGAGAGACCTGAAAATGGCTGTCCACCAATGTTTACCATCCAACCAGACAGAACTGGAGATGATCCCCAAATCCAGGTTTGAAAAACTTGTTGCATCTTTCCCAAAAAGACTCATGGCTGTATTACTGCTTCTAATAAATACAGAGCAAAGGGTCTGAATACTTAGGACCATGTGATATTTCTGCAAAAATGTCAACAATTCTGTATTTTTCTGTCAGTATGGGTGCTATGTACATTAATGAGGGAAAAAAATGCACTTAAATTATTTTAGAAAATGGCTGCAATATAACAGAGAGTGAAAAATTTAAAGGGGTCTGATACTTTCCGCACTCCACTGTATATCAAAAGCTCAAGGAAAAGTAGATTCTGACCCCTTTAATACTTATAAATCAGTGTAAAATGAATTATGAGCACGCACATTGAAAAAGCGACATTTATATGATATAATTAATGTAACTATACCTGTTATTATAATGCATTCTAGCTCTTAATGAGTCTTTATAAAATATATTCATAGAATAGTAATACTTGCTTATAATTAAGTATAAACAGAGCTATAATACATTATAAACATATCGTTTATAAAAAGGGTTAGGGTATTGTTGCCAATGATTCACAAATTCCAACTTTAGCTTATACTGAATATTAAAATTATTATTGTATTACTTGTACTGCATGGGTCTGAACTTAAAACTTTGCTCACTTAGACATCTTTGGGCAATGCTTTTTCATATGGACATGTAGACTAGATACATGAGTGAAACACTTCCCACATGAAGAGCACTGGTGCGGCTTCTCTCCAGTATGAATTCTCTTGTGATCTTTCAGGTGTGATGACTGAGTGAAACTCTTTCCACAGTGTGAGCACTTGTACGGTTTCTCTCCAGTATGAATCCTCTGGTGTGATTTTAAGTTGCTTGGTTTAATAAAGGTCTTCCCACAGTCAGAGCAAACATAAGGTCTCACACCAGTATGGATCACCTCGTGCTGTTTTAAATACTTCAGTACTGAAAAACTCTTTCCACATAAAGAACAAATGTAAGGCATCACAGCAGCATGAGATTTAAGGTGTCTTCTGAAGTATGATTCCAAAACAAATGCTTTATCACACTGATCACAGCTGAATGATCTCACTCCAGAGTGACGGCGCAGATGATCTTTGAGGGCACTTTTCTGAGTGAAACTCCTTCCACACTGAGTGCATGTGAACGGTTTTTCTCCAGTGTGAATTCTCATGTGATCATTGAAGTGTCCTTTGCGACTGAAACTCTTTCCACACTGAGTGCATGTATGAGGCCTCTTTCCAGTGTGAATTCTCATGTGCACATTAAGGTTTCCTTTAGTTGTGAAACTTTTTCCACACTCAGAGCAGATGAAAGATCCATTGTCTCCAGTTTTTCCTGCTTGTTTCTGTGTGAAATCCTTTTCGGTCTGTGAAATGATGTTTCCATCTTCTTTTGTGAAATGCTGAGCTTTTTGAAACTGATGATATTTGTCTTCATTCACTTCCATTGTGTCTAAGATCAATATAATAAATTCCCATAATTCAATTAAAGAAGGACAAAGAAAAAACATAAAAAATATTTTATTCTTAATTTAGCACAAATCTTGTCTTCTATTGACTGTTATCTAAATGTTTAAAATGTTTTAATTTTAAAGTTTCCTCATCAGTTGTTCAAGAGAATGAGGAAAACACCAACCTATTTGTTCCTCTGTATCTTCATCTTTTATTCTGCAGGGTTCTTCCTTAAACTCCATCTTTACAATAGTATGCCAGTAGTTTCTCCTGGAGTAATTCCTCCTGTATCTTCTTCTCCTGTGGGAAGATGGGAATTTAAACTTTCCAGCATTTAAGCTCAAACAGTTTCACTGACTGAAGGTGTGAATTGTTTAGCAGATGCTCATCACACTTGCTAATCTCAATTATCCAGTTGTAAATGTTTTGCTCTAACAGTCAATTGGAAACAATTCCATAACATTTACATTTAATCATTTAGCATACCATTTAATACAAAGCTACTTACAAATTAGAAAAACAATAGAAACAATCAAACCAACATAAGGGCAACAATATGCAAATACTGTGCCTTGTCCCAGTTAGTCTAGCACAGTACACATAGAACATTAAAAAAAAAATAATAATAATAATATATATATATATATATATATATATATATATGTGTAGAACAGTAAGTGATGGTATTAATGAGTCAAGTGTTGACGAAAAAGATGCGTCTTCAGCAGTTTATTGAAAATGGCTAAAGACTCAACAGCTCGGATCGAGTAAGGACCAGTCAAGGTAAAGGTATGTGAATTCGATTTTGTTCCTTTTTGGGATGGCACCACAAGCCGTCGTTCACTTGTAGAATGCAAGTTTCTGAAGGGCACAAGTAGTGAGTTTAGGTATAGGGGTGCAAATTCAGTGGTTGCTCTGTAGGCAAATATCAGTGTATACGCCATTTATTTTGTTTGCATACTTTTTCGTTCTCAGAATCACACGTACGCACATTTCAGAAA
This sequence comes from Gobiocypris rarus, assembly GCA_023029165.1. Lineage (NCBI taxonomy): Eukaryota > Metazoa > Chordata > Actinopteri > Cypriniformes > Gobionidae > Gobiocypris > Gobiocypris rarus. The sequence goes on along the minus strand of CM040910.1, from coordinate 10,526,724 downwards.
TAGTAATATAAATTGTAGGATGGTTTCTATGCAACATTTTATAAACTTTGTGAAAATATTTCTGCCTCATACATAGATAAGGATCCTTATCGGATTGCAAGTTATTTCAAACACTAGCTGTTATCTGAAAGTGTGTTTTGAGCTAAAAATGGTTAAAATGCTGAAGTTAGCTGTAGCCTGATATAATAACATGGAAAATGAGCAGCGGTTTTGACCTTCTCCTGACACATGTAAACTCTGCCTTTGTTCATGACCACACAATTGATAAGCCCCAGTTGTAACTGCACATACGGCTCAACTACGATCCCTATACTTCACATCGCACATCCTGCAATGTGCCTATGGCGGATGAGCACATCGCCATTGTAATACTAAAACTATACATGTGCAGCCCTACAGTACAGTAAGTTATATTTCACAAACAATTTAACAACTTACTGTTAAGCCACAGCTTGACTGCTCCTGCCTGAACAAGAGACCTCCTTACTGAAGTGAAAGTTACTAAAGTGACCTAGGTCACCAGTAGCAAATAATTGAGTGCAGACAAACTACGTAATTACACCATTACGCATTCAAGCATTTTATCTATGTTGTATGTTCTGTAAAAATGTTTTTATAGCTGCGCATATGCGCCAATGGCGATATATCTGCCACAGGCTCACAACGGCAGACCGATAAATCAGTCGGGCTCTACTTACAGCCACTCTCAATATCCAGCTAGGAATAGAGAGCTAGCTTTGAAAGCATAATATAACACCCTCCCTTCAGAGTGTCTTAAAGCTACGCCTCTTCCAAAACACATGAACACGTACAGCAAACAAAAGCATGTGTCCAAATGCGTCCTGCAGTATAACAAACCACGCCCCTAAAATTACACCATCTACCTCAAGTTGTGCTCCCTATAATGAAACAGCCATTTATGATGTAATCAGAGCCCCTCCTCTTGATTTGGTGATATCACCACAAGTACTGCTCATCTTCTGTTTCACTTTCCTTGCTTTTAAAGCTTACTATCACCACCTAGTGATAAGACGTACAAATCACTAGACGCCGTAAGTCATCCTGTTTGTTTTCATCAGTTTTTAAAGTAAGGTATTCTAAATAAAACGCTCAATTTTATGGAAGGGTATGTGCATGAAAAATGATATATTTTACTATAAAAAAATAGTTTAATCAATGAAATCCACGCTTCTTGTAACATGTTGTAATATTTAGTAGATGTAACTTGGAGAGGCGTGGTTTGTAATACTGCGGATGCAGACAGAATCTTCTCAACAAAACCATCACAAGAGA